>JAPPVO010000461.1:0-40829 GCA_030407325.1 Camellia japonica | reverse complement strand
AACAGGCACTATATCTGGATTAGATGTAGGATGGGGTGGTATATTCTGAAACCTGAAATGTGTGTTAATGTTAATATGATGCTATGCTGCCTTTTAATCATGTCAAAGTCAGGCTTTTCCTTCATCCTCTCCCTTCTTCCAAGTTTTTGAAATCCACCATTGCCATTCACAATCCTGAAAGGAACACATTTGAGCCTTTTGTTTTCATCTGATGCTTTTTAGTTTTTTTACTATGGCCTCCCTCATACTTTAATAAAATAATGTAATGTAGGGACTCTGGCAGCCCATTTAACTGTTTAGACTAACTTCTAATTGCACGAGGTTCTTTGTGTTGAGATTGAGATCACCCCATGTGAAAGGGCTGATTCTCTTCTGTGAGAACACACCAAGCAAAGTCAGCTCTTCCTTCTTCCATTACGGCTGCCAACCAACAAGCCGCCGAAGTGGTTGATCTACCATCCAGCTGGCCATGTGCAAGGCCAGCCATCTCCCTCCCTTCTTGTGTATATATAGAGGGGTGAGAGCAGAGTTTAATCACAGTGAGGTGTGAGTTCAAGAGAGAAAAAACAGAGAGAGAGAGAGAATTATTCCGAGAGTGTTGTAATTCTTCCATTTTCTTAATATAGTGAATCCGTTGCCCGTGGACGTAGGCGACTTGCCGAACCACGTTAAATCTCTTGTGTTATTGCTTGTGTATGTTTCCTGGTGTGCCCCCGATACACAACAATTGGTATCAGAGCTCGGGTGGTGAAAAAATCAAATTTTTTCCGAAAGTACCCAGATTTCGAAGTGCTCGAAATCCACTTTTGAGCATACCAGGAGGAAGCCCTTGAGGAGAGGAGTTCAGAACAGCAAAGAACAGGCAAAACGGAGATCGGGGTGGCCCACACACTCCGGTCAAAGTTTGGCGCGTGAAGTGAACTGTTAACCAGAAGACCCATGCGCAGCAGGAGGAAGAAGAAGGCTCTGTGCAGCCAAAATATATACTTTACATATATATTTCAAGGAAATATAAACACCAACACTAGGTGTGTCCAAGTGGCCAAGGCTCCTTTCTACACTCTACTCTGCCAGTGTTCGACTCCTGGTAATAACAACTTGAAAATCATTTTTTCAAGACTGCCACGTCATCTCTACCTCAGCGCCACGTGGCTGCCAAGTCACCGCCACGTGTTCCCGCCACGTCAGCCTGAGCCGCTGACCAAGCCGCGCCATCATTGACTGGGCCGCCGCGCCGTTGACTGGAGAAATTATCCGGTGCATCTCAGCGTACCAGATTCTGCAGATCTGAACCGTCCAAACTGTTTTGGCCAGAACTGAAATATTCGGAGTCCATTTTTGACGATCCAATAGTGTTTTCCAGCTATTTGGGATAGTCCGGACACATCTGTATGGTCAGTTTTTTGAATTGAAGTTTCGAAAAAAAAAAACAGTTTAATGGCAGAATCTACAGAGACTAGATCAACCGAGTCTGTAAGTAATCCAGCGAGTACAAGCAACTCTAGGCATTGGACTCCGGTGTCCCATGCTAAGTTCGAGGTAGAGAAGTTTGATGGAAGCAGCAACTTCAGCATGTGGAGATGCGAAGTTAAAGATATGCTTGTCCAGATGAACCTGCACTTCACTCTGGGAAACAAACCAGATGACCTGGATGGGATAGAATGGGAGAAGGTGAATCTCCTGGCCTGCAGTTCCATCCGACTTTGCCTTGCAAAAGAGGAGAAGTACGCCTTCACAGAGTATGATATTGCGAAGGACCTTTGGAAGGCGCTGGAAGATAAGTTCATGACAAGAGCATTGAGAACCGGCTCTACTTGAAGAAGAGGTTGTTTCATTTCGACTACAAGAAAGGTATTTCGATGAACGAACACCTAAACAATTTCAACAAAATTCTCACCGATCTGAAGAATTTGGATGATCACATTGGTGATGAAGATAAAGCACTGTTATTGTTAAAGTCCTTGCCTGACTCGTATGATCATCTCACTACTACTTTACTGTACGGTAAAGAGAAGATCAAGTATGTTGATGTTGCAAACGCCTTGGTGAACAATGAGTTCAGAAGGAAAGATAAGTTTGCAAATAGGGACTCAGCATCCGAGGCATTGACAGTCAGAGGCAGAACAAATAACAGGAGATATGCAGGGCGAGGGAAGTCTCGCTCAAAATCCAGAGGAAAATCTTCAGACAGAAGATGTCTTGCAAAAGATGAGTGTGCTGCTTGTCGCCAGAAGGGGCATTGGGCAAAAGATTGTCCAAATAAAGACAAGACAGAAGAGAAGGTGAATATTGCACGAGATGGAGATAATGATGAAGGAGGAGCCTTCCACAGTTTCATCATATGGCCAGTCTGATGAATGGATAATAGATTCGGATGTTCATACCATATGTGTCCTAACAAGCAGTGGTTCTCGAGCTTACGAGAGTTCGATGGAGGAGTTGTGCTGATGGGCAACGACCAAGCTTGCCAGACAAAGGGGATTGGAACAGTTCGACTGAAGATCCATGATGGAACGATCAGAATTCTTGAAGATGTTCGGTATGTACCGGATCTGACAAAGAATCTCATTTCAGTGGGAGTTTTAGACTCCAAAGGTTACAGAGTAACCATGGAAGGTGGAGTCCTCAAGGTTGTTCGAGGAGCATTTGTTGCAATGAAGGGTACTCGACAGGGAAATTTATATTTCCTAGATGGCTCAACAGTCACAGGGAGAGTGGCTGTCTCCACCAGCTCAGAAGATGATGCATCAGACACTTCCAGACTTTGGCACATGCGCCTAGGGCATGTCGGTGAGAAGGCTTTACAAGGGTTGGTAAAGCAAGGCCTATTGAAAGGCGCCAAGACAGGGAAGCTTGAGTTCTGCGAGCATTGTGTACTGGGAAAGCAAACAAGAATCAAGTTTGGTACTGCTATTCATCGTACCAAAGGAATTCTAGACTACGTTCACACCGACATATGGGGTCCTTCCAAGAATGCTTCGTTGGGAGGCAAACATTACTTTGTGTCGTTCATTGATGATTTCTCCAGAAGAGTTTGGATTTACATAATGAAGCACAAAGATGAAGTCTTAGACATCTTTCTTATGTGGAAGAAGATGATTGAGACCCAGACAGGCAGACGGATCAAGAAGCTCAGATCTGACAATGGTGGAGAATACACATCAGATCCCTTCTTTGAGGTTTGCCAGAATGCAGGGATAGCGAGACATTTCACAGTTCCTGGAACACCGTAGCAGAATGGAATTGCAGAACGCATGAACCGTACTTTGGTGGAGAAAGTCCGGTGTATGCTGTCACATTCAGGATTGAGCAAGGCATTTTGGGGCGAGGCATTGAACTATGCTCGTCATCTTGTCAATAGACTACCTACTGCAGCACTAGATGGGAAGACTCCCATGGAGGTATGGTCAGGAGTGCCAGCTACTGATTATGATCAGTTACGTATCTTCGGATGTCCAGCTTATTTTCATGTTACAGAATCTAAGTTGGATCCAAGAGCCAAGAAAGCCATCTTCTTGGGCTTCGGTGACGGTGTCAAGGGAAACAGACTTTGGTGCCCTGAATCAAAGAAAGTTCTCATCAGAAGAGACGTTACCTTTGATGAGTCTGCAATACTGAAGCAACCAGATCCTCAACAGAATGAGGAAGCATTGAAGAAGTCAGTGCAGGTGGAGTTTGAGACTCCAGCAAAGACTAGTCAGCCAATCAACCATCCTGAAGACGTCTCAGTGGATAGCTCTGAAGAGAGTTCAGATGAAAATGAAGATCCAGAGGCCCCACAACAGTCAGAACCCATTGCAATCAGGAAAGGAAAAAGGATTACTAAGCAACCTAGTTGGATGACCGATATGGTAGCTTATGCACTTCCAATCATTGAAGACAATGTTCCTTGCACTTTCAAAGAAGCCGTGCAGAATGCAGAAAGTGTCAAATGGAAGGAGGCTATGGATGAAGAGATCGGGTCACTTCACAAGAACCAGACTTGGGAGTTAGTGCAACTTCCAAAGGGAAAGAAAGCAATTGGGTGTAAGTGGGTTTACACCAAGAAGGAATGCATTCCAGGCAGAGACAACATCAGATTCAAAGCTAGATTGGTAGCTAAAGGTTATGCTCAGAAGGAAGGAATAGACTACAATGAGGTATTCTCACCTGTTGTGAAGCACACGTCTATTCGCATCTTGTTAGCTTTGGTTGCACAGCTTGATCTCGAGCTCGCCCAACTCGACGTCAAAACTGCTTTCTTACACGGAAATCTTGACGAGGAGATATACATGTCCCAACCAGATGGTTTCAAAGTTGCTAGAAAAGAGAATTGGGCTTGTAAGCTGAACAAATCGTTGTACGGATTGAAGCAATCCCCGAGACAGTGGTACAAGCGATTTGATCGGTTCATGATAGAGAAAGAATACACAAGAAGTCAATTTGATCATTGTGTATATTGTCGTAAGCTTCCCGATGGTTCCTTCATCTATTTGCTCTTATATGTAGATGATATGCTGATTGCATCTAAGAGCAAGGTGGAGATTGACAAACTCAAGGCACAGTTAGCAAGAGAGTTTGAAATGAAGGATTTGGGAGAAGCAAAGAGAGTTCTTGGCATGGAGATCAAGAGAGACAGGAAGAAGGGCATGGTTTGTTTGACACAAACCCAGTATTTGAAAAAGGTGTTAGACAGATTTGGCATAAATAGGAAAACCAAAGCTGTAAGTACAACATTGGCCCCTCATTTCAAGCTTAGTGCTTCGATGTCTCCACGCACAGAAGAAGAACGAAAGCATATGGCACAGGTTCCATATGCAAATGCAGTTGGTGCATTAATGTATGCTATGGTTTGTACAAGGCCTGACATCTCGCATGCTGTGAGTATGGTAAGCAGGTATATGCATGATCCAGGAAAAGATCACTGGCAGGTAGTGAAATGGATCCTAAGGTACATACATGGCACGGTCAATCTGGGATTGAAGTTCGAGAGAGATAACCGACTCGGGCAGAATTTGGAAGGATATGTGGACTCAGATTATGCTGGTGACTTAGACAAACGCCGGTCAACAACAGGGTATTTATTTACGCTTGCTAAAGGGCCGGTGAGTTGGAGGTCAACGTTTCAGTCAACGGTGGCTTTGTCTACTACAGAGGCAGAGTACATGGCAGTGACAGAAGCCTTTAAAGAAGCTATTTGGCTCCATGGGCTAATTGAGGACTTGGGTATTGTTCAAAAGCACGTTGAGGTGTTCTGTGACAGTCAGAGTGCCATTTGTTTGGCAAAGAACCAGGTTCATCATTCCTGCACCAAGCACATTGATGTTCGTTTCCATTTCGTCCGAGAAATTGTGAATGAAGGGGATATTCTGCTTCAAAAGATTGGTACTGCAGATAATCCGGCCGATATACTCACAAAAGTGGTTTCTGGGATCAAGTTCCAACATTGTTTGGACTTGGTGAACATCTCTCGGAACTAAGCACCTTCGGGTGCAAGGCAGTGTTGATCAATCACTATGGACAGAGGGCAAAGACATGACAGTCAAGGGCATCTCAGCAGGGGGTGCAGGACATCCAATCAGGGGGTGCAGGATATCTTGGTTTCGCACAAGTTCAAGTATAGCAGATGAAGACATCCGAGATAGGAAGCATGTAATAGATCTGTGGGAGATAGGAGCAGAGGCTCTCTCCAAATCAGAGAGTGGTGTGAGTTGAGTTGAGGATGTAAGATTCCCTCATCCTCTTCTATCTCTGGTGTATTATTTCTAGTTTCAGGGGATGCAGTGTCTCAGTGAAGAGATGCAGACTATGTTGAAATTTGGGCGTGACAAGATTAGTAGTAGTGTGTGCAATAGATCACTTCACATGGGTTGAGGGGGTGATTTGTTGAGATTGAGATCACCCCATGTGAAAGGGGTGATTCTCTTCTGTGAGAACACACCAAGCAAAGTCAGCTCTTCCTTCTTCTATTACGGCTGCCAACCGACAAGCCGCCGAAGTGGTTGATCTACCATCCAGCTGGCCATGTGCAAGGCCAGCCATCTCCCTCCCTTCTTGTGTATATATAGAGAGGGTGAGAGCGGAGTTTAATCACAGTGAGGTGTGAGTTCAAGAGAGAAAAAACAGAGAGAGAGAGAATTATTCCGAGAGTGTTGTAATTCTTCCATTTTCTCAATATAGTGAATCCGCTGCCCGTGGATGTAGGCGACTTGCCGAACCACGTTAAATCTCTTGTGTTATTGCTTGTGTATGTTTCCTGGTGTGCCCCCGATACACAACACTTTGAACATATGAGTCATGCAGCTTTTATACCGCTTTTGAAAATTAGTGCATTTAAGAGTTTTGCATTTTAGTTTTCTAATGCTATATTTTTCACAATGACAGCCAATGAGTATGGTGTTACCTGGTGTGGTTGGATTCAAGTTGTCTGGAAAATTAAACGATGGTGTCACAGCTACTGATTTGGTTTTAACTGTGACCCAAATGCTAAGGAAGCATGGTGTAGTTGGCAAATTTGTCGAGTTCTATGGTAATAAAAATTTAAGCCTTTTCAACTGCCATGATTTTGTCCACAACAGGTCTTAACTCACTAATATGTCCTTTATGTAGGAGAAGGCGTGGGTAAAATATCATTAGCTGACAGGGCCACTATTGCCAATATGTCTCCTGAGTATGGTGCAACAATGGGGTTCTTTCCTGTTGACAAGGTTACTTTGCAATATCTGAAATTGACTGGAAGAAGTGATGAAACTGTAAGTATTTTCAACCTTCATGCGTGTGCATAAATCTAATGATCATGATGTTTGATGTATGTCTCATCTTATTGCTTTTATTTAAATTTTCACGAGGTTGTACTTATTTGTGTTAAAATTCAGGTGGCAATGATTGAAGCATATTTGCATGCAAATAACATGTTTGTTGACTATAATGAGGTAAAACTTTCTCTCTTTCTCTTCTCATAATTTACTCCTGTAAGTTCCATTTGGGATATAACTATTTGCCCCTAATTTCAGCCTCAACAACAAAGATCTTACTCATCCTATATAGAGCTAGACCTTGCCAATGTTGAACCCTGTGTTTCTGGTCCAAAAAGGTGCGTGCTTAATGCTTTATCACACTCTCACTTATTGGCGGTGACAAATTTTGTTTAGTGTAGATCTAACTGTGCTTGCTTTTATTGTCAGACCTCATGATCGGGTTCCTTTGAAAGAAATGAAGGCTGATTGGCATTCTTGCCTAGATAACAAAGTTGGATTCAAGGTGACTTTTTGAACCTAAAGAGATGTTGACTTCTTATCATATTGTTGCGTGATTAACCTACTTGTTTTTTTATGTCCGAGCAGTGCTGTTTTGAATTATTTTGGCAAATTAGATTTTTTTTTTCTTCAAATTTTTAATGCAGATATTTTCTTACCTTAACGACCTTGAATCAAAGGTTTCATTAATTGTATGTAAGACATTTAGTGATGATAGTATGCTAAAATATCATTCATTAACAAGGAAATATCAGATAACTTTAGGCTTGTAAAGTTGAATTTGTATATTGGTTGTGTTGCCAGCCGTGTCTAATGATAAATCCTGAAGATGAGTGTTCTTAATGTTAATTATGATATAGGGCTTTGCTGTACCAAAAGAGGCTCAAGACAAGGTGGCAAAATTTTCGTTCCATGGACAGCCTGCAGAGCTTAGGCATGGTAGTGTTGTGATTGCTGCTATCACCAGCTGCACAAATACATCAAACCCTAGTGTCATGCTTGGGGCTGGCCTTGTTGAGAAAAAGGCTTGTGAACTGGGTTTGCAGGTTAGCTATGACCTAACGACTTATGTCGTAGGATCTGGTGTTTATTTTTTTATTTATTCCCCTATTTCTTTTCATGCTCAATTCTGATTGGATTTACCTCTTCTGTGAAATGATATTATTGGGCTTTGATATTTGCTTCTCACATTTGCTTAAATGATAATTTGCCAGGTCAAGCCTTGGATGAAAACAAGCCTTGCCCCTGGTTCTGGCGTCGTTACAAAATATTTACTTAAAAGGTGTTGCTTGTTAATTTTTTACAGATTAAGTTGTATTATTTTTTTAAAATTTAATTTGATGTTCTGTTTGCCAATGAGATAAAAAGAAATTATGATTTTGTTTTTGCCTGATGCAGTGGGCTGCAGAAATATTTCAATGAGCAGGGCTTCCATATTGTTGGATATGGCTGCACAACTTGTATTGGAAATTCTGGGGACTTGGATGAATCAGTTGCTTCAGCAATATCAGAAAATGGTAGTGTTGCATTTTAGTACTTTGAGTTTGTAATTAAATTGAGCATTCTCACTGCCTGCTTCTCACTTATTGCAGGATTATCATATTGACTGGCAAATGCCCATCTAATTTATGTGTGGTCTTCTTTCACAGACATTGTTGCAGCTGCGGTTCTTTCTGGGAACCGGAATTTTGAGGGTCGTGTTCATGCCCTGACAAGAGCTAACTATCTTGCTTCACCTCCTTTGGTGGTTGCTTATGCCCTTGCTGGCACTGTAAGTAACTAAAACAAAATATTCCAAGTTTTTTGTGTTTCTTTGTTGCGTGTTTTGAGAAATCTATTGCAAGTGGGAATAGGTGAAAGTAGTCAAAGCTGAAGAATTCTCTATTCTACACAATTTAAATAGATTCTGAGGATGGATGCTTGTCACCGTGGGGAATTCACCCACATTTAAATCAATGTCTTTTTTGCTAATAGGAAGCAGCACCAAGCATTACCATCAACTTGAGATGGATGTTCTCACAGTTTTTCCTAGTCTTTACACCTATAGGCTTCGCAGCCTATAATTGCCTTCCAAGTTGTCTGATATTGTAATCTTAGGGTGTAAAGCATATTAAATACCATTACTAAGTCCAGTTCCATACGAAAGAATCTTTGTGCCTCACCACAATGCTATATTCATACTTCATCTATCCTCTCAACAAGACCCACTTTCCTGTGGGAGAAGATCCTCTTCTATTTGGTCCATCTTCATTATATGTGCATACCTTCTAGCTATGGTTAACTAGCTATAAAATACTACTGCGGATGCCCATTTTGTAACATTATCAAAATTTTAAATTGGGTAAGTTTGCTAGATATTTGGCTTTCATTGGTGTCCCAGTTTGCACTTGTAGCCACAGCCACATGTAAGGAGCCATATAGAGCTTGTCTTGGACATTACCAATCAATTCATCCAACAGTGTCAATTTTGCAGGAGAAAACATGCACTTGACAATGCAATATGACCAAGAGGCACTATCAATAGGCAACATTAGCTTAAGGAAGAAACATTCTATAATGCTTAAGGAGGCATAATTTGAAAGTACAAGGAATTAGAAAATGCAATCTGTGTCCGATGTGCAGGAATGATAGCTGATGGCATGATCAATGTATTTAATGTGTTCAATGTTCTCCTCAATATAACTGAAGCTACTATATCCAGTGGTTTGTGTACAGTTCTTGACAAGAAATACTTATATTTGGCGTCCTGGGGTTGGTCAGCACATATCATAACTTCTCCAAAAACAGATGGAAGTGCTGTCCACTTTTTCCTACTTGTTTGTATTGGACTTGGTTAATATAATTTATTTGGTCAAATTAACCTGCCTTTCTCTTTATTGCACGGATGTGGAGGTTAAATTGTATAATTTTATGGACACCCGTTGGGCATTTCTTACTTTGTCATGTGATAACCCTTCATGGTGCCGGTTTTGACTCTTTGCCTAAGCTTATGATGGTATAATTTTTTTCTTAACAGGTTCACATTGACTTTGATAAGGAGCCTATTGGAGTTGGGAAGGATGGCAAGAATGTCTATTTCAGGGATATCTGGCCTTCTACGGAAGAAATTGCAGAGGTACATAGCAATGAGCTTGTAGATGTTTGAGCTAAGTTATGTTATTATAAATTAACTTGGGCTGGAATGCTGTGTAGGTTGTTCAAACCAGTGTGTTGCCTGATATGTTCAAGAGTACATGTGAGGCTATCACTACGGGAAATCCCATGTGGAATCAGCTATCAATTCCAGAATCCAAACTGTACTCATGGGACCCTAATTCTACCTACATTCATGAGCCACCATATTTCAAGAACATGACTATGGATCCTCCAGGGCCAAGTGGAGTGAAGGATGCGTACTGCATACTGAATTTTGGTGATAGTATTACAACAGATCACATTTCCCCAGCAGGAAGCATTCACAAGGATAGTCCTGCCGCCAAGTTCCTCCTTGAGCGTGGGGTGGAACGCAAGGACTTCAATTCTTATGGTAGCCGTCGGGGTAATGATGAAGTGATGGCAAGAGGAACTTTTGCAAATATCCGTATTGTTAACAAGCTATTAAATGGGGAGGTTGGCCCAAAGACAATTCATATTCCTGCAGGGGAGAAACTTTATGTCTTTGATGAAGCAACGGTGAGTTTCATAATTCAACATCTTATTATTATATATATTTTTGCACTTATGTTCTTATCTTGCCTATTCATCCTATGTCCTATGCCTGGGGTGATTTACTAGTTCTCTTTAATAAGATTGAACTCTTACTACTATTTTAAGCAAGGCAAATGAACATTTGTCAGCAACGTTGTGTAAACAACAGAATTCGTTGATGGAAGCTGAAAGATTTGAGACGTTGTCATAATACGAGCCCTCTTTACATCTATAGTATTTTGTCAATTTTGCTCAATCAATCTGATTACATGCTTTGTCAATGTGAACCGGAAGCATTATTATTTTCATCATAGGAGTTTGTAGCTGTTTGTTTCTTAACCTCCCTTAGTGTGACATTTTCATTATATGAACATCAAACTCATTTTATGTAATTTTAATTTAGTGAGTTGGAAGTATTTTCCTGCAAACTACTGATTTGTAAGATTGATTGACTCATAACATGTCACTAACTGCAGACAGTCACAATGCCCTTCCAGAATTTACTAGTCATTACTAATTTTTGGGTTCTATCATTCCCCCCCCCCCCCCCCCCCCCTTTTTCAGAGGTACAAAGCTGCCGGACAGGATACTATTGTCTTGGCTGGAGCAGAGTACGGAAGTGGGAGCTCGCGCGACTGGGCTGCTAAAGGTCCAATGTTGCTGGTGAGTCTTTGTATATGGGAATTCACTATTTCTCACATCCTCTTCTATTTGGGCTTTATCTTGTTTTGTCTTTTGTCCTTTTTGGTAAACTATTGGCATGTAACAGGGAGTCAAGGCAGTGATTGCAAAAAGTTTTGAGAGGATCCACCGCAGTAATTTGGTAGGAATGGGAATTATTCCACTCTGTTTCAAGGCTGGGGAGGATGCAGACTCACTTGGATTGACAGGTCACGAGCGGTATACCATTGACCTCGCAAGCAAAATTAGTGAGATTAAGCCTGGTCAAGATGTTACTGTCAAGACCGACACCGGAAAATCTTTTACCTGCACTGCTCGCTTTGATACTGAGGTACTTCTCTTTTCTAAAGTTTTGTTTTCATGCTGTGGAATGGTAGTGTGGCATGTGATTCTTATTAGAAAAACATAAAAAAGAGAATCTGTTATAGGATTTGTTCATCGCATGTTTGGAAAGCAAGAATATTGATGTGTTGCATAGAATCAAGTTGTCTACTGACAACTGTCGATTTTGATGGAAATCATTGTCTAGAATACATATTAATGTAATCAACGTATTTGGGCAATACCAGTTTGATGACAAAAAAAAAAAACAAAAAGAAAAATATTTTTCTATAGTTGTTTCAAAAGTTTCACACTTTCATTAACTATGATGTATTGCAGTTGAGTTTTTCATTGCTGTAATGTAAATTTCTTGAACCACACACTGGTTTTTGTATTCCCTGAAGCGATACATGAAATGAAGTATTATAAATGAAATATATATATGAATTAAGTACTAGACAATACTGTCAACATTCCACCTGTGCGTGTTGTTTTTTTTCTTTTTCTTGGGTCTATTGGGAAGTTGTTTTTGCAAGCGTAAGCTCTGAATTAATACTGGATTACCCTTTAATTGCATTTACAGGTGGAGTTGGCTTATTTCAACCATGGAGGCATACTTCCTTACGTTATTCGGCAACTTGCTAAGCAGTAATTGATTGATTTTGAGTCAGCAGCCATGCTCTCCTCCTGTTGAGCTCTTTCAATTCCAACACGCGAGAAGGAAATAAAGTTTCTTAGATTCAAATTTCTTCCAGGTGAAAGGCAAGTTAGCTTGCCAACAAAAGGAAGAACAATTTTTTGATAATATGTCTTCTCTATGTACTATAAGAGGCTCTTCTACTTTGCTCTAGTGTTTTTGGCTTGTATTTTGCCATTCTTGGTCCACTTTGCCCTTTTTTTTGCCTTGTCAACACATGCTTTGGGCTTTCTTTTTGGTCATATCCTTCACTACTACTAAGCTACATATCATACTGATGAATACCAGTGAAGATGTTAATTTACCCTTAAGAAGAATTGTTCTCTTTCCTATGAGGTCTGGCTTATACTCTCTGACATAGGTTTATTAATTGTGATTTTAACTTTGTTGCCCCTATGCCTTGATACGTGTTGCTTTGTGAGGCAGACATCCATGTAACCTTTGTCCTATTTAATTTGAGGAAGAAGTACTAATATTAGAAAAAAAAGATTCACAATTTAGAGTTTTATAATTGTATCAATAATAATATAATAAATTATGTGTCCATTTACAAATTTAATCATGCAAAATTCAATTCAATTATTATGGATGAATTGTAAGATATAAATTATAGATTTCTAGCATTTCAATGAGAAAACACCAACGAAATAAATTTAATGGGTTAATTGTACTTAGCTTAATCAAACTGAAGTTTCTTCGATTTCAATTGTGACAATCAACCTTTCATATTTTAAGTTAAGTTATAATTTCACCATTTCATTCATCTATCATTAATAAGGTTAACAAAAATTAAAGGTGTATGAATCAAAGTGAGAGTTAGTAAAAGTGTGAGGATTAAATTAAAATTTTGAAAAAAAATTGTGGAGGTGCTAATGAGATCAAAAAAAAGTCATGGTTAACTTGCATGATAATTTTAGTTAACCCTATTAAGCCTTGCTTGGGAAAGACTAAAATGACTAAAAAAGTATAAAAAAATAAAATAGGATAATTTAATAAATAAAGATAAATTGTCACATTCAATTATAATATATATATTTTTCCTTATAAACATAACATTCAAATTAAAAAAAGTTAAAAGTTTTTTTTCAAACGAAGTTAAATTAGGTTAAATTAATCAAAAAAAATAAAAAAATAAATTAAGTCTTTCCAAATGAAGGCTAACATTAACATTAGAACTTGACAATGTGAAGAATTAATTGTTATAATAAAAAGTCAACGGAGCAAGTGGAATTATCATGAAAGTGCACAATGCGAAATGTAACCCAATTTTTAATTAGAAAAGGGTCATTGGCACATCATTTATTTATCTTTGGTAAGAATGTTATATAAAAGTAGAGTTTTCCTTGATGAAATTATCTCCACATATTTTGGCCAATTCTGTCAACCGGGTTAAAAATCAATTTTTTGGATTTTTAACTTTTTGAGTCATCATCTTTTTATTTTTTTTTGCACATTTTTATAAAAAAAAAAAAAACTTGACTTTTGAAAAAGGGAAAAACTATTCAGTGTTTGGGTAATTGGAATAGTGCTTTACATCATTTATCAATTTACATCTTCTATGTTATTATTTTTTATGTTATGTTATTTTTTTAACAATAATATCACAAATCCACTCTTATTAATTTAGAATTTACTTAAAAAAAGAAATCAATGACTCAGATTCATTTCATATGTGGATTTTACATTTCATTAATTCAATCTCCATCACACAAACACATTCGGGGTAAATTTGAGACCTGTAAGGGTGTATTTTTTCTATTTTTTATGAATACTCTTAAAATACTTGTAAAGAAATTTAAAATCTAAACAAATAATCCATGAAAATATGTGTAACAAATAATACACAATCAATTCAAGCATTATTAACCAATGTCGTTAGACACTTGTTAACTAATAAATCTCTAAGAAAATATGATCATCATAGACAGGGTTGATTCTGTATTTTTCGGGGCCCAAAGCAAATTTTTAATACGAGACCTTTTATACATACATACATATATATATATATATATATCCCAAAGCAGAATTCTAATATGAATCGATTTTAAATCATTTTTTGACAGAATCCGACTAGTTGGTAATTCAAATTTCATTTATTTTTTTTTAAACTTTCACATTTTTAACTGTAAAATTACTAATCAAGTTTGTTTTATCCAATTTATTAATCAAACTCATTCAACTACTTCACTGAATGTATGATTTAATCAATTTTAAATTTGAAATCTTTTTTTTCCCTAAACAATTGTATGTAATAACTATAATTAATAATATTCTATATACTCCCTCGGTCCCATTTTGTTGGTCCACATTTCCGTTTTAGTTTGTCCTAAAATGTTTGTCCACTTTTCAGTTTGAGATACTAAATTTTGTTATATTTCCAAAATTGCCCCCTATAACTCATTATAAACACATTTTAAATTTCAAATAGAAGATCAATGATAGAAAAAACATTTCAAAATTAGAATTAAAATGCAATGATTGCAGGTCTCCTTAATAAGTTAGATTTTTTTATTATGGACAAACAAATTGGGATAGAGAGAGAGTACAATTCATGCATTTGAAAAACAACCATCAATTAATTTTAAATAATTCATCATGTTAATAAATTTTTTTTAAGGGCCCTTTTGAGCAAATATAATAATAATAAAAAACTTATTTAATATGTTTTCAATTTTTTTGAGCCTTTTTTCAATCAATTTCCGAGAGTCCAAAACGGTACTTGTGCCCAAAGCTGGCACTGATCATAGAATTATTGAACACTCCAACCAAGTTTTCAGTTATCTTGTAATTCTTGTGTCTCAACAAACTGAGATATATACTCTCGGAAATATAAAAGCCACTTTCTTATGCATATTTGTTTTAATTGTTTCATAAGAAGAATTGACAGAACCTCAATGAGTGTTGAAAATTAATCCAAATTTTAATTTTTGGTATTAATTGAATAGATTAAAATATAATATTAAAATATTTTTATATCGCAATTCTGTGAGTATTCTAAGTGATTAATAATACAAGTCTTCAAAAGAAGGTATTTACAGTAAACTTTCATAATTTTCCTTCATTTATTTTAATGTGTGATTCTACAAAATTTTATAAAATAATTTTTTTTTTTTTCATGCTGACAAAAAAAATAAAATAAGTATTAAATCTTTTCTTATATTCTAAGCGAACTAGATTACTTGTCTATGCCGACAGCCCGTGCCTTGCATGGGCATTTTATACTAGTGTATATATATATATATATATTTCCCTTCAGATTATTGCCTATACTGGGTGCTTGAATTTGTTCCTTGGGATCCTATGAGTATGAAGATTAAATTTCTCTGTAGTAAAATTGTAATCTCATTACGGATAAGATACTGTTTTTTCTATTGATATGGTATGTATTAGTATTGGGATATCGTTTTATATTTTTTGGTACAAATATTATATATTTATTAAAATTATTGTCTAATCAGAAATGATAGAGACCTCATTTTTTCTTGACCCCCCACAAACACATGTTAGTGAATGATAAGAGAAAAAAAAAATAAAAAATAAAAAATAAAATGTTAGCCAATCCCAAAACAAAACATTGAGAGTGGTGGGAGTCAAGAAAAAAAAGGGTTCTCAACTTTTTTCCTTGCCCGGTACCAAGACAGTAGTAAATTCCATGAAAAAGGGGCTAAAGCAGGCCACCTACAAATAGAATAAGGAACCTAGCAGAGTCTTTTACAATTGGAAATGTAACCGTTGACATAGAAATTATTGTCATACTTGAATTGAAATTGTCGACATATGTAGCGTGATGGTTCAATTCGTCCAGGTGAATGGGTTGGGCCGATCCGAGCTTCTCAGGTCCACTGGATAACCTGCAAGTAAGTTCGACGGGGAACGGGGTAGTCCCCCTGCGAACCCTCCGGCGCCCCAATTAGTAAAGGAGATGGACCAAAAAATGTAGAGAGAGAGAGAGAGATAGAAAAAACCCCCCTTTTTTCTTGTTTTCAGTGCCTGTTTATATTCTTTTGCTATCATTTCTCTATCGTGCCTTCCACACCATCAAGACCTGTGTCGTAGCTTGCTTTGTGCAGTGTAAAAGGGGAGTGCCGTCATGGGCCACCTTAATGGTGATGCGTTGTAACAACGACTTTGCAGATCTTTGTCTGCTGACGTGGCGTGTTCTGCACCCACCACGTGTCCGAGTATCATTGGCCTTCTATGCTCAGTTGGCCTCCAGCTGTCTTGGATTTTGCCAACTCGGATTATGCAATGGGATCCAGATGATGGGCTTGGATCTGTCCATTATGGGCCGTGGTTCTCATGGGCCTATCCATGTCAGTAGTCCCCCATTCCCGAGTGCAGCTTCAGTCCAACGAAGGGAATACTAGTGAGGGAGATGGTCCTGGCTAGCGCTGATCGTGAGGGTGGCCGAGCGTGAGAGGCCGACCGTGATGGTGGCCGAGCGTGAGGCTGGCCGAGCGTGAGAGGCCGACCGTGATGGTGGCCGAGCGTGAGGCTGGCCGAGCGTGAGAGGCCGACCGTGAGGGTGGCCGAGCGTGAGAGGCCGACCGTGAGGGTGGCCGAGCGTGAGAGGCCGACCGTGAGGGTGGCCGAGCGCGAGAGGCCGACCGTGATGGTGGCCGAGCGTGAAAAGCCGACCGTGATGGTGGCCGAGCGTGAGAGGCCGACCGTGAGGGTGGCCGAGCGCGAGAGGCCGACCGTGATAGTGGCCGAGCGTGAGAGGCCGACCGTGATGGTGGCCGAGCGTGAGAGGTCGACCGTGAGAGTGGCCGACCGAGGGCGAGAGGGGCACGGGGCTCAAGAGGCGGCGTGTCACGTGATGATTTGAAGTGGAAGAGACAAGGTGAGGGCAAAAGTCAGTGTATCTGGGTCATACACGTGGCAGAATTTCGGGGGAGGGGAAAGGTCAAGCGTTAGATCAGGACTGAAACGTCAGGGCATTATTATGGGCATTGATGATACAGTTTTGGCGGATGATTTGAAAAGTTTTCAAACTGGCAAACATTAATTTGGATCCTTGGAATACGGGCAAACCGTGGGCTTTCGGTATCATACGATTCACCTATTGCTTTACAAAAACTCAAGACATTCGAAGTGTCAATTCCTTCGTTGCTCACGATACTCCGTTGAAACATTTCTTCGATTTTTTAACACCTGCATCAGAAGCTATTCGCAAACACAGCTTACAAATGGCCAACGAAGAGACTGCAATTGTTAGGGTAGACCCATTGGGGGAAGATGATGCAGAGGAATTAGTGATTCAATACAGGTCCAACAGGGGGGGGGAATCGGTAGAAATGGCACAACCAATCAGCCAGGTGGAGCCAGATCACTGGCATTCGAGGGCTGATAGATCTCTTATTACAGCGGCGGAATTGGGGGCTATCCACGAGAAGTATCAGATTCCGGTGGAGGTGGAATTGTGGGTGCCAAAATCGACGGAGAGACCGTCTGACGTCAGGGCGGGTGCGTTTTCCCTCTACGAGGAAGCTCTAAAAGGTGGGCTGAGGTTGCCGCTGCCGCAAATCGTGGTAGATGTGCTCAACCACCTGGAGGTAGCACCAGGGCAATTGATGCCCAATGCATGGAAAATCCTGCTGGCTTGTGCAAGTGCGTGGCCAAAGGCGAACGGAGGGGTGGCCATGACGGTGGAGGAGTTCTTTGGCTGTTACAAGGCTTCAGGACAGCAGGAGACCTGGATCACCCTTCAGGCGTCGGTAGGGAAGGGTTTGGTGGCTGGTTTACCAACGTCCATCAAAGGTTGGAGGTCGCGGTGGTTCTATGTGGCCATCTCTGGAGGGGCTGGTGTGCGCACCGTGTGGGAGGTACCAGCCAAGTATGCAGAGCTAAAGTTGGGGGCGGCGGCGGAGGGGAGGGTAAAGAAGGTGAAGGAGTGGAGGGAAAAGGAAAAGGTGAAGTGGGACGAGCTAGTTCAGCCGTCGGCACTGTTTGAAGCTGGGTTGGGCCCAAAACCGATCGGCGGAGACCTCGACCGATCAGAGCTGGAGGTAAGAAGAAGAGCACAAGAGGCGGAAGATCAAGCCATGCTGGTGAAAGCCCAGAAGTTCAAGGAGGCCCAAGCCGACCGACCTCCTCAGCCAGTGGTGAGGGAGAGGATTCGACCTCGTCTCAAACCCTTGGGAGAGAAAGGTTTGGGCGAGTCTGCTCCGCGGCTGCTTCCAAAAGATCCTCTGAAGGAGAGGTCGTTGAAGGAGATGGAAGCGCTGGGGGTAGGGAAGAAAAAGAAGAGGTTGAGGCGGGTTGGGGAGAGCCAGCCCAGAAAAGAAGAAAGGAGGTAAGGGTGGAAGGGGCCAGCCTGGCCGAGCAAGTGGAGGGTGGGGAGGTGGGGCAGGGCCCAGTAGGGGTAGACGTCCCCATTGGGGGAGAGGTCCCTGTGACAGAAGATGCCCCAGGGATGTTGATGGCCAGCCCAGCGGCAGACCTTGTGGAGAAGGCCCCAGCGGTACAAGTAGAAACTGGGTTGACTGGGGCGGAGCCAAGTGTGAGGTTGGAGAAGACCTCAATGGTGCCAACAGAAGTTAGGTTGGCTGGGGTTGAGCCAAGTGGGAGAGAGCAGACTGAAAAGGGGTCTGCGCCGCAGGAAAGGGGAGCTGGTCTGGGTGCCATGACTTACCATGTTCATGCAGTAGCTGGGAAACTGGAGGGAGATGGAGGCCCAGCGAGGTCGGTGGCAGACCGCCTAGTGAAGATGGTGGATGAAGCAGCCGTGCGGTCGGCATGTGGATTTAGTGAGGCCGACCTGCTGAGGGGGTTATACTCCGCTCAAATGGAGGTGACCACCTTGGCGGGGGCTCTCCTAAGGAAAGCAGGAGCCGCCAAGCTAAAGGCTGAGGAGACCAAGGCCCAGTTGGCCAGTTTGCAGAAGGAGAGTGTTGACTGGAAGACCGCCCACACTGATCTGCCAGCAGTCAAGTTGGAGTTGGAGGGCGCACGCCGCCAAGTCGTGTCGCTCGAGTTCCAACTTGCTGGCGAGCGGCAGAGGTTGGAGGAGGCCAAGAAGGCTTGCGATGTGGCGGTTGAGCGGCACGAGGAGGCCATGAATAATAACGAGGATCTTGTCAGGCAGAGAGACGAGGCAGATGCTAAGGTGGAGGCTCTGCAGAAGGCGTTGGAGGATGAGTTGGCCAAGGCAGAGGAGGAGAAGGTGAAACTGAGGAAGGAGGTGGAGGAGGAGAGGAGGAAATTGGTTGCTGAGGGGGAGGTCTGGAAGAGGGAGCTGGAGGCTGAGAGGGCTAAGGCTGCATCTGAGAAGGAGGCCCTACAAAAGGAACTGAACGAAGAGAAGGCGAAAGCGGCCTCGGAAAGGGCAGCCTACCCTGATCTTTGTGTTGCAGCTGTTACTCAATTTAAAGGGTCTCCTGAGTTCCAGATGGCGATTGATGCAGCAGTTGCCAGCAGCTTGGCAAGAGAAGAGTCTGGGGGGGCTGGCCCATCACGGACGGCGGCTGAAGGAAGACCTGAATCTGAAGTGATAGAGAGCTTCCAACGATCAGATTTTTATAAGCATGAAATGGCAGAGTTCTGGGACAGCGGCTGGAAAATGTTCAAACGCAAGGCTGAAGAGCTGTTCCCAGAGCTTGACTTCAGCAGGGGGGTGGTTGAAGAGGATGATGTGGCCCAGACCCCCCTGGACGAGGGGGTAGAAGAAGCGGATCTTGTCTCCAGTGAGGAGGAGGAATGATCTGGGGGAGATGTGTACTCTTTTTTTTTGTTTTTTTTTTTTTTATTTTTTTTTATTTTGTATACACATTTTGTTTTGTTTTTGAAGTATGATGTCAAACTGATATACACATTTGTTTTGTTTTTGAAGTATGATGTCAAACTGATGTACATACTCTGCATATGAATAAAACAACATTTATGTCTTAGAATTGACTGTGTTTACTTGTTTGGTGGGTTTGAAATGGAGAGTGAAAAATTTGCCTGCATGACATAGTGAACTTATGAAAAAGAGTAGTGCACTTATGAAGAATTCAGTTTGTAATGAAAATGGGTAATGAACTCATGGAAAAATTCAACCTCATGACAGAATGAACTTGAGATAAGTTTGAATGTGAATTTGAACTTGTTGCTTGTAAAAATCCCACCACGTAGAGTAAGGGTGAACCAATAGAATTCGTTCGTGCAGAGTGAGATTGAACTTGTAAATTAGAACTGAAGAGGGCCAATATTAAACCTGTGGGGGGGAATTTGGAGAATACCGTTGACATTTGACTAAGTAGAGATGTTGTAAAAATTTGTGACCTCAACTTGTGACCAAGTGTTCTTCCAAGGTTATGGGGGTACTTGTTTTACTGGGTCTTCTGGTGTTCAAAGGTGCTCGGTCGGACTGAGGCTTTTGAAAGCGCTCCGGTCGGACTGAGGCTTTTGAGAGCGCTCAGGTCAGACTGAGGCTTTTGAGAGTGCTCAGGTCAGACTGAGACTTTTGATAGTGCTCAGGTCGGACTGAGACTTTTGATAGTGCTCAGGTCGGACTGAGGCTTTTGAGAGTGCTCAGGTCGGACTGAGGCTTTTGGGAGTGCTCAAGTCGGACTGAGGCTTTTGAGAGTGCTCAGGTCGGACTGAGGCTTTTGAGAGTGCTCAGGTCGGACTGAGGCTTTTGAGAGTGCTCAGGTCAGACTGAGGCTTTTGAGAGTGCTCAGGTCGGACTGAGGCTTTTGAGAGTGCTCAGGTCGGACTGAGGCTTTTGAAAGTGCTCAGGTCGGACTGAGGCTTTTGAGAGTGCTCAGGTCGGACTGAGGCTTTTGAGAGTGCTCAGGTCGGACTGAGGCTTTTGAGAGTGCTCAGGTCGGACTGAGGCTTTTGAAAGTGCTCAGGTCGGACTGAGGCTTTTGAAAGTGCTCAGGTCGGACTGAGGCTTTTGAAAGTGCTCAGGTCGGACTGAGGCTTTTGAAGGTGCTCAGGTCGGACTGAGGCTTTGGAAGGTGCTCAGGTCAGACTGAGGCTTTTGAGAGTGCTCAGGTCTGGCTGAGGCTTTTGAGGGTGCTCAGGTCGGACTGAGGCTTTTGAGGGTGCTCAGGTCGGACTGAGGCTTTTGAGAGTGCTCAGGTCGGACTGAGGCTTTTGAGAGTGCTCAGGTCGGACTGAGGCTTTTGAGAGTGCTCAGGTCGGACTGAGGCTTTTGATGCTGCAAATGAAAGTTTCATGGAAGCGACATTCAGACAGTTGAATTATAGCAAGTTGGGAAGCTAGTCGACATTTGCATTATGTATCGAAAAGGACAAATACAACAAGTTTGATAGTACAAAAGTAAGAATTCATTGATAGTAATGCTTCAGATGTTCAGCATTCCAGGGATGGGGGAGGTCGCGGCCGTCTATGTCTTGAAGTCGATAGGTGCCTGGTCGTGGTCGGGCTTTCACCACGTAGGGTCCCTCCCATTTGGCTGCCAGTTTGCCCTCAGTTGGATTCTTTGTGGCAAGGGTTGCTTCTCTTAAGACGAGGTCTCCTATAGAGAACTCTCGCGGTTGGACCCTACGGTTGTAGTGTGTTCTCATTTTCTGCTGGTAAGAAGCCAACCTGATGGCTGCTGTCTCTCTGAGTTCTTCAATAAGGTCCAGGTCTGCTCGCCGGGGCTCTTCGGTTGAGGCGAGGTCTGGATGCAGAACCCTGGGGGTGGGCAGACCGACTTCGACTGGGATGACCGCCTTAGCGCCATATGTTAGACGAAAAGGGGTTTCCCCAGTGGGAGTCCGAGCAGTGGTTCGGTAAGCCCAGAGTACGTTTGGTAGTTCCTCAGCCTAAAGGCCTTTAGCAGCTTCGAGTTTGGTTTTGATGATCTTCAGGAGAGAACGGTTTGTGACCTCAACCTGGCCGTTTGCTTGGGGGTGACCAGGGGAAGAGAAACAAGGTTGAATCTGGAGATCTGCACAAAACTGCCTATACTTGGCGTTGTCGAATTGCTTTCCGTTGTCGGTGACAATGGCTTGAGGGATGCCAAACCTGCAAACGATCGACTGCCAGATGAACCTGGTTGTATTTCGCTCGGTGATGGTGGCCAGGGGTTCTGCCTCTACCCATTTGGTGAAGTAATCGATGGCGACAATTGCAAACTTGGTCTGGCCCCGGCCGGTGGGAAGCGGACCAACCAAATCGATCCCCCATTTGGCGAATGGATAAGGGCTGCAAAGGGTGATCAGCTCGGTAGGAGGGGCGTGTGGGATGTTGGCGAAGCGCTGGCACTTGTCGCATTTAAGCACAAAATCGGTGGCATCTTGGTTGAGAGTCAGCCAGAAGTAACCTGTGCGGAGTACTTTCTGAGCGAGGGACCTACCCCCCGAGTGGTTGCCACAGATCCCCTCATGGATCTCTTGCATGACATAGGTTGCCTGGGTGGGGTTGAGGCATCGCAGGTACGGACGCGAAAAACCTCGTTTATAAAGGATGCCATCGACCAGGATGTAGTTAGCCGATCGAGCTCTGACCTTGGCTGCTAGCAGTTGGTCGTTTGGGAGCCCCCCAGTGGTCAGGAAGAGGAGGATGTCGGATGCCCAAGGGATGGGTTCAGTCTGGAGGAATTGCACTTCTTGTGAGTCGGGCGAGATGGCCGGGTGGGCTAGATATTCAAGGTGAACTCCATCGCTAAGGTCGGAATGGTCAGCAGAAGCCAGCCGTGCCATTTCGTCTGCTTTGGAGTTTTCCGTCCGGGGTATGTGCCTGATCTGGAAAGTATTGAAGAGGCGAACAAGGGGGAGTGCTATGTCTCTGTAAGCTCGCATTGTGTCGTCCTTGGCATCGAATTCCCCCGTGACCTGACCGACGATGAGCTGGGAATCACTGAACACGCGAATCTGGTCGACACCAATGTCTTTGGCAAGGCGGAGTCCTCCTATCAATGCTTCATACTCAGCCTCGTTATTACTAGCCTCAAACAGGAAACGAAGAGCACACTTGAAAAAGCCACCCTCAGGGGAGGCGAGGATGATGCCAGCCCCACTACCTGCCCTGCGAGATGACCCATCAACATTGAGAGTCCAGGAACAGGGATCTTCAGGATCGGCAGGGGCCGATGGGGCTGTTGAGGTAGTGGGTGGAAAAGGATTGGTGAATTCCATGATGAAGTCGGCTATAGCTTGCCCCTTGATGGCTGTTCGAGGGCGGTAGGAGATGTCAAACTGGCTTAGTTCTACTGACCACTGCATGAGTCTTCCTGAGAGCTCTGGTTGCTGCATGACCTTCTTCAGGGGCTGGTCGGTGAGAACCACTATGGAATGGGCTTGGAAGTAGGGGCGGAGCCGTCTGGAGGCGGTGACCAAGGCCAGGGACAGTTTTTCTAACAGGGGGTAGTTCTGCTCTGCTCCCCTGAGTGCCCGACTGATGTAGTAGACCGGCCGGCGTGGACTGAGCCGTCCTCTCTGATGAGTGCTGCACTGATTGCGGTGTTTGATACTGCGAGGTAGAGGAAGAGGGGCTCGCCGGTGATCGCCTGTGAGAGAAGGGAGGATGGGCCATGCACTGTTTTAACTGCTGAAAGGCTTCTTCTGATTCAATTGTCCATTCAAAAGTCTGCCGCAGGACTTTGAAAAATGGGAGGCATTTATCTGTTGCGCGAGAGATGAAACGGTTGAGCGCTGCCACTCTGCCGGTGAGCCTTTGGACCTCTTTAACAGTTTTGGGTGATTGCATTTCAATCAAGGCCTTGATCTTTTCAGGATTAGCCTCTATGCCGCGTTGACTGACCATGAAACCCAGGAACTTGCCAGAGCCTACGCCAAAGGCACACTTCTCTGGGTTGAGCTTCATCTGATATTTGCGAAGGGTGGCAAAAGTTTCTCGTAGGTCGGTGAGGTGGTCAGTGGAGAGTTTGCTCTTAACTAGCATGTCGTCCACATACACTTCCATGTTCCGTCCGATCTGGTGGTGGAAGACTGTATTGACCAAACGTTGATAGGTGGCCCCAGCATTCTTTAGTCCGAACGGCATGACACGGTAGTGGTAGGTGCCCCGGTCGGTGATGAAAGATGTGTGTTCCTGGTCAGACGAGTGCATCACGATTTGGTTGTACCCGGAAAAAGCATCCATGAAGCTGAGCATTTGATGACCGGCCGTGGCGTCGACCAGTAGATCAATGCGGGGGAGAGGATAGCTATCTTTGGGGCAAGCTCGGTTTAAGTCGGAGTAGTCGACGCAGAGACGCCACTTGCCATTGTTTTTGCGAACCAGGACCACGTTGGACAGCCACTTAGGATAATCCACATTTCGGATAAACTGGGCCTCGAGGAGTTTGTCAACCTCTGCAGCTATGAGATTGTTGCGCTCTGGATGGAAAATTCGCTGCCTTTGTCGGTAAGGTCGGAAATGAGGCTCGATACTGAGGCGGTGGGTTATGAAAGAGGGGTCGATGCCTGGCATGTCTGCGTGAGTCCAGGCGAAGACGTCTCTGTGTTCGGTCAGGAGGGCGGTGAGGTCAGCTTTGGCTTGGGAAGGTAGTTGGTTGCCGACTTTAGCTGTTTTGAGCGGGTTGGTGGGATCAATATTGGTTCTCCTCTGACCAGCTCGTCTTCGTCCCGGGCGTCGAGCCCTTCAATGATCAGTGCCTCCTTCAGCTTAACTTCTTTAAGGGAGGCGACGTAGCACTCCCTGGCCACAGTCTGTTCTCCTTTGACTGTTTCGACACCGGAATCAGTAGGAAATTTGACGGCAAGGTGATAGGTGGACGTGATGGCTTGGAAGGCATTCAGGGCCGTGCGGCCAAGGATGATGTTGTAAGCAGAAGGGCAATCGACCACGAGGAAGGTGAGTAACTTAGTGGTCTGCCTGGGGTGTTCGCCGATGGTGATAGGTAGATCGATGGAGCCGATCGAGGTCTCGCGGTCGCCGGTGAACCCGACCAGAGGGGTTTGGAGCGGGGATAAACTCTATTCCCCGACCTTAAGCTGGCGGAAGCAATTTAGGAAGATGATGTCGGAGGAGCTGCCATTGTCTATGAGGACTCGTCTGACCTTGTAATTGGAGAGGATTGAGGAGATCACGAGGGGATCATCATGGGGATAGCGGATGCCTGTACAATCGGCGTCTGTGAAAGTAATAGGTTCAATCCACTGCTTTGGCTGTTTGGAAGGTCGATCGACCATGGCCACCGTCTTGTCCGAGCCCTGCCGGATTTTTCTGAGCTCGGCTCTCTGAGCTGAGCGGGATGGTCCGCCGCAAGCGAGCCCGCCTGAAATAACCTTGATTTCTCCAACTGGTGGAGGAGGATTACCTTGAGGCCGAGGTTGTTGGTGGGGTCGATCATGCCCTTGATCCAGTTGAGCCGGTCGCCGCGGAGGGGTATGCCTATGATTGTCTCTGTGGGGCTCAGTTCTTTGCCTCTGCTGAGGGCGGTTGTCTGTGAATCGGCTCAGGCGCCCCTGGCGAATGAGGGTCTCCACTTGATCTTTGAGGCTGATGCAGTCGTCAGTGTTATGGCCATGATCCTGGTGGAAACGGCAGTATTTGGACTGGTCTTTACGGTTGGAAGGGTTCCGTGGAGGAAAAGGCCACTTGAGGGGGTAGTCCCGTTAGATCTGGTTAAGAACTTGTTCCATGGGAGTATTGAGGGGGGTATATCGCTCGAACCGACCGGGGGGTCTTACTGGGGCCGAGCGGTCGGCGTGATGGGGTCGGTCGGTATAGCGGGATGTTTGGTTATGAAGCCGGGTGTTACCGGGCTCTTGGTCTTTTCTCTTTTCTCTGGGGGTCAGGTCTTTAGCTGGCGGGTCCTGCCGAGCGGCTAGTGAATCCTCGGCGTTCATGTATTTCTGGGCTTTGGAGAGCAGGGTCGCCATGGAGGTCGGGGGGTTTTTAGAAAGTGAGAAGAGGAAATCAGACGACCGTAGGCCTGCCATGAATGCGGTAAGAATGACTTTGTCATCATTTTCAGCCACCTGCAAAGCTTCGGTATTGAAGCGAGTAACAAAGCTGCGCAGTGACTCCCCCTCGGTCTGGCGGATGTTGAGAAGTTGGGTTGCAGGACGGCGCCGACGTTGAGCTCCGATAAAGTGGCTGAGGAAAGAGTCGCTGAGGTGCTGGAAGGTGGAGACAGAGTCCGCTGGTAACTGACTGAACCAAAGCCGAGCTGACCCCTTCAATGTTACAGGGAAAGCTCGGCACATGATCTCGTCAGGAAAGGCATGGAGAATCATGAGGGTGCGGTAGGTTTCCAGATGATCGACTGGGTCCGTGGTTCCGTCGAAGGAGTCAATGGTGGGCATTTTGAACTTGGCGGGCAGAGGTTTGTCTCGGATGGAGGCAACGAACGGTGAGTTTGTAGTGGTAGAGGGTTTGTGTTGGATGTTCTGCATGACCCCTTGGAGCTGGAGCTTCATAGCTCGGAGTTCAGCGTCCCAGAGGGGAATGTTGTCACCCCCGGAGTGGAATGGAGGCTGGGGTGGATGCTGGATACTGCTGGCCTCCTGATCGGGGGCTGGTGGTGCGGTCGACGGGTGTACAGGTGGAGGTGGTGGAATGACTGCGGGTGAGGCGGTTGTAAACCTCCCAAGTTAGGAAAGTTGGGTTGTGGTATGGTGTGGCTCAAGGTTTGTTCTGGATGGGGCAGATCACCTGGGGGTGGCGAAGGTGGCATGGGAAGATTTCTTTGGAGCAAGGCATTTATCAGGGCCTGGTTTTGCTCGGCCATGCGGTTGATGCTATTGGTGAGCTCGATGAAATATTGTGGCGGTTGATTTGGGTTGGGAGGGTCGGTCTGGTGGTTAGCAGCATTGTGGTGAGAAGCCATGGATCTAGTCGTGACCATACACCTCGATGGGTAAAGGTAAAGGATCGTTGGAACGAGGGTCTCCGGCGACAATGAACACAACTGGCGCGCGGATAAGAACCAGGTTCCCACAGACGGCGCCAACTGATGGTTCAATTCGTCCAGGTGAATGGGTTGGGCCGATCCGAGCTTCTCAGGTCCACTGGATAACCTGCAAGTAAGTTCGACGGGGAACGGGGTAGTCCCCCTGCGAACCCTCCGGCGCCCCAATTAGTAAAGGAGATGGACCAAAAAATGTAGAGAGAGAGAGAGAGATAGAAAAAACCCCCCTTTTTTCTTGTTTTCGGTGCCTGTTTATATTCTTTTGCTATCATTTCTCTATCGTGCCTTCCACACCATCAAGACCTGTGTCGTAGCTTGCTTTGTGCAGTGTAAAAGGGGAGTGCCGTCATGGGCCACCTTAATGGTGATGCGTTGTAACAACGACTTTGCAGATCTTTGTCTGCTGACGTGGCGTGTTCTGCACCCACCACGTGTCCGAGTATCATTGGCCTTCTATGCTCAGTTGGCCTCCAGCTGTCTTGGATTTTGCCAACTCGGATTATGCAATGGGATCCAGATGATGGGCTTGGATCTGCCCATTATGGGCCGTGGTTCTCATGGGCCTATCCATGTCATAGCGGTTGTGCAAGCTAATGCCATTTGGTGCCACCAGAGTGGTATGGAATGTGGATGTTGGCATTTGTGTATGCGAATTCACAAAAAGTGATTTGTTCAATTCACTGATACTGAGAGACATTAGAATGATTCCTGATGTCCTACTTTCATCTCCAAACCATTCTCAAGTAAATACATTTAAAAATAAGCAAGCAATGCAAATATCTTATGGAAGCTAACCCAACAAGTCTTTTTGTACTCACCTCCAGCCGACAGAGAGAGAAATTGATTCCATATCTTTAGAAAAAAAAAGAAAAAGAAAAAGGATACAGTTCTCTGTTTTTTTGGGTTGAACAAAAATAGCCTTTCATATTCAAATCAAATCACTTGATCCAAACGGAAGTATCTTTAAATATCACTACCTTTTTTGTTCTGTTTATCTTTGCATCTACTAGTGGGATCACCATAACAATTGTTTATACATTTGATATCATCATAAAACTTGATCCCTAAGAACCTAGTTCAAAACAACTGAATCGCTTTTCTAAACTTTCTCGCTAACAATTGTTTCTAAATTTTGTTCACTTTTTTTGCTCTCTTGCACAAATCTCTTTTCAAATTTTGATTCAATCAAAATTTAGACATACAACCCAACTCACTGTTTCTAAAGTTGTAAAGCCAAATTAAAAATGTTGTGGAATCCACTGCCTAATTGAAAGTGAAATTGGTTGCACTCATACATTCTAAATTCCAAGACATGAATTCTATGTCATAGCCTTCAAAACAACACTTCTATTTCCAAATTAGAAGTGTTGTATATATATGTTACACATTTTTTCAGATTGCCAAGAAATTTGCCATGATATAGAATAGATACAATAACAAAAGACAAGCATCCAATCAATCTTAAAATTAGTACCAATTTCAAACAAATACTATCATGGTGCCCATACTAGATTCACACATGAAAGTCAAAATTTGTTTACAAATGAGAGAGAGACCATAACAAGACAAGTCAGTAAAATACATAATCTAAAGATCCAAGTTTAAAACTAAAGCAAAATGAAATCAAAATGCACATTTTTTTGTTTAAAAAAAAAAGTCGCACATCTTAAAACATCATTTTGCTTCGGCTTTAAACTCAACTGTTAGTTAGAAAGATCATTGCAGAAGATCCTAATCCGGGCATTAATGGTCTTCTGGGATGCTCTCCAGAGCAGGCCTCCAACTGCCATTTGTGCCTTCATCATCACTCGATCGGATTTGAGAAATCTTTCTGCTTTTCAGCTCCATTGCAGTCAACATTTGCTCCACAGAAGAGTATTTAGACTTGGTATTCAAAATCTGAATCAACTCTCTTTGTGTCACCACGACTCTAATCCTCACTGCCCCACCTTTTGAACACCCTTGTCTCTCCTCACCATTACCATCTTCTTCTTCTTCTTCATGTAGTTTGAACCTCACACTCTTCTTTCCACCATCAACATTCCTCACAGACCTTTCAAATGCATTTTCTTCTCTTGGTTGCTCATCTTTCTCATCTTGTCCTAAAATCTTGTTACTTGCCACACAATTTCCCATTGTAGAGATGGAAAGAAACAAAGGAGGGGGAGAGAGAGAGGGAGAGAGAGATGAAAATATAAAGAGGGAGGGGTGGTGGTTTGGTGTGCCTTGAGCTGTGTTTTTTAACACTGCTATTGGGGCCGGATATTGGTCCAAAACTGACTAAGGTGGCAGTCATGTATTGGCCGATGATGGGCCCCACTTTAATCAATCTCCAACAATGTTGCGACACATCAGTCACTTTCGACTTCAAATTTGGATTACCAAAGAAAAATACAAAGGGTGGTGTGGTGGGGAGAGCACATGAGCGGCCGGTAATTACGCCGGTAAATGGGACGGAGGAAATGGGAGATACATTTGCTTTGAGACCCAAAACCAATGCATCATTTTTTTATTTGGTATTCATATGAGCTTATATTTTAGAAAGGGATTCTGACAAAATGCTTATGCTAATGACCCTGGTCCACAACAGATAATTTTATGCCTTGGGTAGTTGCAGATGATCAAAGCAATCTTCTATTCAATTTCTAGCTTTCATTACTTAAATTGGCTGTATTTGAATTAAAAATGTGAGTAAGAATTTATAGAGAAAAATGAATCTTGTTACCTTCTTCATAAATGATGCTCAAATTTATGATTTAAACAAAGTCTAAAATAAATCAATATGTATAGGTTATATATTAAACTTCTATTAGTGTGTGAGTGTTTTTCTTATCACACTGCCTATCTTAGTGATTCAGCGGTAAAAACACAGGCAGAACAGATGGCACAGATAATAACACAAAGACACAAAGGATTTAACGTGGTTCGGCAATAGTGCCTACGTCCACGGGAAGCCGAGGTAATTCTCTTATTGAATGAACGACAAAAGTTACAATTAACTCTCTGTAACTCTCTCACTCTCTAAGTAATTGCGAATGCTATCATTAACTTGTAGCTGTATATGCCTGCTCTCGAATCCCCTCAATCTTCCCTCCCTCTCCATATATATACTAGTGAGGTTAGTGGAGAAGCCACTTGCTTTTGAGCTGTCTTGCCAGCCCACTGATGCACTTTCGGCAGCTTTCCAGGCAAAAGTTCTTTATTCCTTCACATGACTGCTAGTGGCCTCATGATCAACTCTTATGGCCTCGTGGCCACTTTGTTGGTGAAATGATGGCTTTCTCCACAAAGTTGGACATCCACCTAACCCAGCTAATATTTTATATTGGCTGGTATGGTCGACTTAACAGTAACCTCGGCTCTAATCCTCCGCGGGTATCTCGGCCTTTGCATGTTAATCCGAGGTTGTAGGCCTTTTATCCCAAATTAGGATGTATTCGGAAATAACCTCGGCATTTAGTAAAGAACCTTGGCAATACTCACTGTGGCTCGTATATACCTCGGCTGACACGTTGGCATCATCTTGCCACGTGTTGAGACTTAGAAAATACATCCCCACAACTGCCCCCTAAGTTCTATTATCTCGGCATACTGAGGTGATGGAACTTACATCGAACTTTCTTTCTCATACATCGGCTTCAAAACTTCTAGCCGAGATCATTTACTTCAGGCCGACATATCTTCTTCAAATTCAAATCGACTCCCATACGCGCATGAGCTGTCATGCACCGTTTTACAACTGTTCCAACGACGTGTTTTATCCTTAGTGGCCCGTGCTGGTGACGCGCCCACAAACCGTCTTTCCTCTGCTGCGCCGTCCGACGCCTGCGTTGCCCTAGGCGTAATTATTGCTGTTTTGCCGCCTTTTCAAATTTTGACAAAACATTTGCCTCTTTCTCTCTCCTTTCACTTTTGCATTCCGAATACTCTGTTTTTTCTCTCTCCAAAGCTTTTCCTTCTTCGAATCCTCCATTGTTCTTGCTCGAAGCTCTGCAACTGCCTTCACCTGCTATTTTGTGAAGCTCTCGCCTCTGCTGTGTCCATCGTCTGACCTCGGTGAAGCTCATTCCGGCCTCACCTTTTTCTGGTAAGCCACCGTTCCCTTCTCTTCTCAGTTATTTCTTGCTTCTACTGTTTTGCTTGTCTTTTAATTTGTGAATCATTTCTTGATTTCGCATGTGAACACTTGCGCCGTTTCATTTCTTGTTCCCGGCCTTTCGCCCTTTTTTGACTCTGAGACTTCATTTTTGCTTTTCTGTTTTCCAGATTGTCTGCCCTTCATACTCATTCTTCGTAGATTTAGGCTTGGGATTTGCTGTAGAACCATCGGTCCTTAGGAAAAATTGAAACAATTTGTACCTAGGTTTAAGCCGAGGTCTTTAGAACCCTTTTAGGAACATTCTGTTTCTGTAGTTAAGTTCCTGTATACCAAAAACCATGGGTGTTTGGAGAGATAGGGTTGATACCCCAACCAAGCTACAAAACTTTAGGCAAGAGTTCTCCATTCCAGACGATGTCCATCTCAGACTAGCTGGGAAAAAAGACTCCATTATGCCCGAGGATAATACCATGCCTTTTCCTGTTGTAGCCTTTGTCCAGTGTGGACTTCGGCTCCCACTTAATCCCCTCTTCCGTGAAGTCCTTCATTACTACTCCTTAAATCCCATGCAACTCTCCATAAACGCCTATAGAACACTTAATGGTGTAATAGCCTTAGCTCAGCAGGAGAGTGTTAGAATCACTCTGGCCGACATCCAGTATTGCTATACCATGTGTCCCTTGAACCTTAAAGAAAAAGGTTATGTCTACTACCTTAAGCCGAGGTCCACCGCCTTTAAGATCGTAGCCGACCTCCCAGACTCCAACAAAGGGGCTGGAGATGATTACCTCATCGCATCTGGGAACTGGGAATTTGGCCCAGATGAAGAAGTTCACCTCTTCCCTCTACCTCGAACGGTCAGGGAGGGCAAGGGTAAGAACCCATCATTAACTGCTTAGCTGTTGTTTTCTTCAGATTTTTCGGCCAATTTATCTGTTTCTGATATTTGTGTTTCTTGTTGCAGACATTCGCCAGCCTCATAAGAATTTCCGCCAATCCTATTATCCTGGGAAAGGCCTGAAGAAGCTCTTGGATCTTCCTCTCGAGAAGCGCAAGGCCCCGCTCCTGCTGAACTTTATTCCAACATACAAGTCCAAATTGGCCGACGTTCCAAAGAAGAAGAAGAAGAAGAGCACTTCTCCATCAACTGCTTCTACAGAACAGACTGCCTCCACATCTGAGCCAGCAGATCAACCCTCAACCTCCGCTCCAGCGACAGAGAAGAAACGCCGACGAAGAATTGTCAAAACCGCCGAGATGCAACGTCCAAAGAAAGTAGTGCGTGATCTGTTGGCCAATCTTCCAGATGACATGGAAGCTGAACCAGCTCAACCTCCGCCACCAACGAAGCCAAAGAGAGTCAAAAAGGCCCAACCAAAGGCCAAGGTTGCTGAGGCTGATGCAGAGGCTGAAGATGCCCTGCCAATCTCCAAACTGGCCGAGAAGATCACTTCTGCTCCCGCAAAGAGACCTGCTGAAGCCCAGCCATCAGGGGCCACTCAGCAAAAGAAGCCGAGGTCTACGCCTGCCTCAACTTCGGGATCCAATATTCCCAAAATTCCTTGGGAGCCCAAGGTAACACTTGAGGACAGGCCCGTCTACATCAACGAAAGTGCAGCCAATGTCCACGTCGGCGTGGCACTCAGCACTGCTGTCCTTCTTGAGGGCGACCTTGAGCGTAACGCCAAGATGAGTGGCTATGAGAATTACGCCCTCATGATGCAGCGTTCAGTCCAAGTAAGTCTTTGATAATTTGTCTTTCATTCTTATAAAATTTTGAAATTTTTATAATAATTTTTGCCTTGTGTTCTTCCAGGCCATCCAACACGCACATTCCTTCTCCATGCAGGCCTTTGAAACAGCAAAGAAGTTAGCCGACATGGAGAAGGAGTTTGCCCTTATCCATAAACAAAACAGGGCCCTCCAGCTTAAGATGAAGAAATTGGAGGATCAGGCCGAGGAGGCTACTAAGCAAAAACAAATAGCCGAAGAAAAAACTGAAGCTGCTGAAGCTATTAAGACAGTCGCTTTGTCTCAGCAGAAGGAAGCCGAGGAGAAAGCAGCCCAGGCCGAAAAAGAGCTGCAAGAAACCTTGGCCACCAAGAAAGCTGAAGTTGATGCCGCCTACAATGAAGGCATGGCCGACGTCGCTGAAGACTATATGCTTCAGGTCAAGCAGGCGTGCAACAAGGGATATTCCCTAGGTTGGAATGCTTTGGCCAAAAAGCTTGATCTTCCAGTCGACTCGCCATGGCGCAAGACCAAGGCCATGCGTCTTCCTTGTCCTCTTCCTCCATCTCCAAGCCAAGCTGAAGAAGATGATTCTGAAGCCGAGGCTGAAGAGGAAGGTGAAGGTGAAGATGAAGCATTGGTCAGGAAACCCAAGGAAGCCATTGAAACCAAGTCTCCTCCTCAGGCCGATCAAATAATGGATTTAACCCAAGAGGAGGATGAGGAGGTAGAAAAGGTGCCCAAGGAAACTGGCCCTGCCCATTTATCATCTGATCTTCTGTTGGCTGACAGAAGTGTGGAGAAAACTCTGGCTGAAATTGATGCCGAAGTTGCAGCTGACAAACTGGCCGAGGTTTCAGAGAATAAAGAAGCTGAAGTTGTGGTGGAAGGGCAGACTGAGGTTGTGGCAGAAGAAGGTGTTGATGTTATTCTTCAAGAGCCCTCCGATGTCTCAGCCCAACCAACTCCTGAAGCTGAAGCAACTTGAATGTCTTTTGTTTTTCTTCTTTGTACTTTGTTGTTTTTTGTCCTTTCTTTCAAACAATGTATGCTCTTTTGTGGCCGATGTGCCTCTCTGCTACTTGTGAACAATTTGCTTGGCCATAGTCCTACTTTATATGCAACTGCTTCTTTCTGAATGTTATAGTCTTTTGATTCTTCTTACTGCTTCTGAATGGTTCCATACTTGGAATATTCTGCATGTTGTATATAATTCTTCCTTTGCATAGTCTTCTCGGGGTTAGATACCTCGGGCATAACACCTGCAAATTTTACTTCGGCAAGGAACTGTCTTGAAATTGTCTAAATTTCAACAAGATTAGTATAAACACTAAACTTTTCGCGAGTTTTATCACGTATTAGAACAATAATCTTGACCTTTACCTCGGCCTGTAAATTGCACAAATTTCAACAGATGGTAACATGTCGGCTTAATTTAACCTGTTATATCAATCCAACCTACTTGCAAATTGCTGCAAATTTCAACAAGGACCATTATATACAGCAAACTATTCTCGATTATAATCAAGGTTTAAACAGTAATCTACTTGTAAATTGCTACAAATTTTAACAAGGATTGAACAATATACTTAGCTTCAACTTGTAAATTGCTGCAAATTTCAACAAGTGTTTGAACATCGTCATTGGTATGTCCAACCAGCAGATTGCTATAAGACTGTATGCCTAACATCGGCTTCCCTTCGACTTGTAAATTGCTACAAATTTCAACAGTGAAGAGAAACAAATATCTCGGCTTGACTCCCACTTGTAAATTGCTACAAATTTCAACAAGCGAAGCCAGGGAGCCATCTCGGCTTAACTTCAACTTGTAAATTGCTACAAATTTCAACAAGCGAAGCCAACCTTTTTAATCGGCCTGACCAATTTGTAGATTGCTGTAAATTGATGTCCGCTTACTTCAACTTGTAAATTGCTACAAATTTCAACAAGCGAAGCTAGGAATCTTCTCGGCTCAACTTCAACTTGTAAATTGCTACAAATTTCAACAAGCGAAGCTAAGGAATCTTCTCGGCTCAACTTCAACTTGTAAATTGCTACAAATTTCAACAAGCGAAGCTAAGCTTTGTATTCGGTCACACCAACTTGTAAATTGCTACAAATTTCAACAAGTGATAGACTTTGTTATTCGGCCAGACCAACTTGTAAATTGCTACAAATTTCAACAAGTGGTAGGCTTTGTTATTCGGCCAGACCAACTTGTAAATTGCTACAAATTTCAACAAGTGGTAGGCTTTGTTATTCGGCCAGACCATCTATTATGTGGTAGGCTTTGTTATTCGGCCAAACCAACTTGTAAATTGCTACAAATTTCAACAAGTGGTAGGCTTTGTATCTCCTCTGCCCCCAATGTGAACCTGAGTTCCACTTGGGTTCTCATTTACCATGTCTTCCAGCATCTCTACCAATCATATGGCATCGGCCAAGAATAAGGATCTCTCAATGATAGAAAAATTTCAAGTTGCAAGTGTTCCAGGGTCTTGGCAGTGCTTTGCCTTCATTGTCTTCAAGCCGATATGCTCCGTTACCTAACACCGAGGTAATTCTGTAAGGCCCTTCCCAGTTTGGGCCGAGCTTGCCCTCCCTGGGATCTTTCTTGTTGCCGACCACTTTTCTCAAGACTAGGTCGCCGACTTGAAAATCTCGTGGGTTGACCTTCTTATTGTAAGCCCTGGCAAGCTGTTGCTGGTATACTGCAAGCTGAATTGCAGCCTTCTCTCTTCGTTCTTCCAAAAGATCCAGATCTCGGGCTAAGAGTACATCATTAGTCCCATTTTCAACTCCCTGGGTTCGGATCCCTGGGATGCCGACCTCCAGTGGAATGACTGCTTCTGTGCCATAGGCCATGGCAAAGGGAGATTCCCCTGTGGATCTTCTCGGCGTGGTCCGATATGCCCAAAGCACGTTGGGTAATTCATCTACCCACTTCCCCTTTGCTGCCTGCAACCTCTTCTTTATTCCATCCAGAATTACTTTGTTGGAAGCTTCTGCTTGTCCGTTGCTTTGAGGGAAGCTTGGTGTTGAAAAGTAATTCTTGATCTTGAATTTCGCACAGAAGTTCTTGATCAGCTTGCTGTCGAACTGCGTTCCGTTGTCGGCTACAATGGCTCTGGGAATGCCAAATCTGGTGATGATGTTCTTCCATATGAAATTCTTGACGTCCACATCTCGGATCTTAGCTAGAGGTCTGCCTCTATCCACTTTGTAAAGTAATCCGTTGCCACCAACAAGTATTTCCTCTGCCCAGTTGCTTGGGGAAGTTGTCCGACCAGATCCATGCCCCACTGGGCAAACGGCCAGGGGCTGGATACTGGATTCAGGTCGGCAGCTGGCTGATGAATCAAAGGTGCAAACCGTTGACAGGGTTCGCACTTCTTCACATATGCTTCGGCATCTTTTGCATATATGGCCACCAATACCCCTGGGTAATGGCCCTATGGGCTATCGATCTGCCCCCAGTGTGGCTTCCACAAATCCCTTCATGAATTTCATACAAAAAATCTTCAACTTGGAAAGGGTGTACGCACCTTAATAGGGGTCCAGTGAAAGACCTTCTGTAGAGATGTCCCTCTGCAGTTAGGCAAAATCTTGCCGACTTCAACTGACTTTGTGTGCCTCCTTGCGGTCTTCGGCAATTTTCCCTCTTTCAGGAATGAACAATTGCATCCATCCAGCTCGGCCCCATGTCCACACACATTGCCTCTTGCTTCGCGTGCCGTGGTTCTATGCTCGGGCCCGACATGTAGTCGATCATAATTGTTCTCGTCTTTCCAGTCTGCATTGAACTCGCCAGATTGGCCAACGCGTCGGCGTGGCTGTTATCATCTCGGCTAACTTGAAGAAGTCGGCAATTCTGAAATAGCTCGGCTAATCTGATCACCTCTTTTGCATATGCCGACATGCGCTCGTCCCTGGCTACAAATTCCCTGTTGACTGATTAACAATTAGTTGTGAATCACAAAAAACTATTACCTCATCGGCTTCAGCTGCTGCTGCCAGTTTTAGTCCGGCAATCAATGCTTCGTATTCAGCTTCATTGTTTGAGGCCTTGAACCCCAAACGGATGGATTGTTCTATTATTTCTCCATCTGGGGATATCAGCAGTACCCCTGCCCCCGCTCCTCGTCGGTTTGAACTTCCATCGACAAAGAGTCTAAACGAGTCGCCGATGTAAATGCTGCAGGGTCTGAGCTTCTCCTTCCTTTGCTCTTTTGCTGTCGGCTGGGATTCTTCTTGCCTGCTAGAGCTTTGTTCATCTCGGCTAATCGGAGGCCGACGTTCGATTGACTCTGGCGAATTCTGCCACAAAGTCGGCCAAAACTTGGCCCTTGATTGCTGTTCTGGGCCTGAATTCCAGGTCATATTGTCCCAGGGCTACTGCCCACCTTGCGATTCTTCCTGTCAAATCTCCTTGTTGTAACAGGGATTTCAATGGGTGTTCTGTTAGCACCAGAATCTTGTGTGCTTGGAAGTAGTGGTTCAATTTCTTTGAGGCCATGACTAGGGCCAGCATTAATTTCTCTAGTGGCAAGTACCTTGTTTCAGCACTGGCTAAGGTCTTACTTACATAGTAGACGGCCTTCTGGTCTCCCTTCTCTTCTCGGATTAGTACTGCACTCACAGCATGTTCGGACACAGCCAAGTACAAAAACAATCCTCCTCGGGCCCGGCGTTGAGAGGATTGGAGCCGTGGTCAGATACTTCTTTAGATCGGCCAAAGCTTCCTCACATTCCTCGGTCCACAGGAAGTCTGCAGTCTTCTTTACCAAGTTGAAGAAGGGTTTACACTTGTCTGAACTCCGGCTTATGAACCTGTTTAGGGCTGCGGCCCTGCCAGTGAGCATTTGAACCTGTTTTGCCGAGGTGGGGCTCTGTAGATCTAGGATGGCCTTGATCTGATCTGGGCTGGCTTCTATTCCCCTTCTGGTTACCAGGTACCCTAGGAATTTCCCAGATCCAACCCCAAATGCGCACTTTGATGCATTTAGTCGGAGCTGATATGTTTTGAGTATGTCAAATACCTCGGCTAGGTCCGCAAGATGATTCTTTGGCTCCTTGGTCTTTACAACCATGTCGTCGATGTAGACCTCCACTGTTTGGCCTATCTGGTGATTGAACATCTTGGTTACCAGCCTTTGATAGGTTGCTCCTGCATTTTTTAGTCCAAAAGGCATCACCCTGTAACAGTACAGGCCTTTTGGGGTGATGAATGCTGTTTTCTCCTCTCTGGTGGGTACATGGCTATCTGGTGGTATCCCCTGTAAGCGTCTAGGAAGCTCATCCTTCCATGTCCCGATGTAGCATCCACCAGCTGGTCAATTTTTGGTAGAGGGAAGCTGTCTTTGGGGCAGGCTTTATTTAAGCTTGTAAAGTCTACGCAAACCCTCCATTTGCCATTTTTCTTCTTCACCACCACAGTGTTTGATAACCATGTCGGGTAATTAACTTCTCTGATGGCCCTGGCCTCTAGAAGTTTGTCAACCTCTTCTTCCACTGCGTCGACGTGTACCAACGTCGGCCTCCTGGCTCGCTGCACCACTGGTTTAGCCGACCTGTCGACATTCAGTCTGTGACAGTGACCTCGGGGTCAATGCCAGGCATTTCATAAGGTGTCCAGGCAAACACTTCTATGTTTGCTCTCAAAAATGCCTCTAGTTCTCTTTCCTCTTCCTCGGTAGAGCCTGAGCCGAGAAGAAAGAAGCGTTCTTCATCGCCTTTTTAACGAAGATTTTCTTCAGTGATTCCTCACTCTTCTCGGCCGGCTCCTTGCCGACATCCTCTAGGACTTCTATGTCCTCACTTCAATCTCGGTCTTGGCTGGTTCTTGAATATTGCAGGTAGTTCTTCATTGCTGCCATGGAGCAATTCTTTGCCTGCAGTTGATCTCCTCGGATTTCTTCAATCCCATGTTCTGTGGGGAAGCGCAGTAGTTGGTGCAATGTTGAGGGGACTGCCCCCATTCATGCAACCACGGCCTGCCTATGATGATGTTGTACGGCGATGGAGTATCAATCACAATGAACTCAGTCTTGATCATCTTTGTGCCTGCTTGTACGTCCAAGGTTGTGGCACCAAGGGGCCATGTCGGCGTTCCGTTGAAGCCGACCATCGGGCCGTCTGAATGCTCCAGGTCATCAGGGTGAAGGTCCAGCTCCTTGTAACATCTAACGTACATGATGTTGCATGAGCTGCCTTGATCTATCAGGATGCGTTTTACTTGGCACTTCCCAACCTGGAGGGATACTACCAAGGCATCATTATGTGGATGTGGACCATCTCTAGGTCGGCCTCGGTGAAGGTTATCATCGGACCTTGGCAATCTTCTGGCCGAGGTCTTTTCAGTCCGACCTGGTTCACATACTGCAGATGTTTTACTCGTTGGGTTTCTCCCCGAACGTCATTTTCATTCACCTTGGAATGAATCACATTTACCACCCGAGGTCTTTCTGCCCGGGGTTGCGGTGGTGGTGGGGCCGCTTCAGCCTGAGGCAGTCTGGTCTGTTCTTCCCTTGTTCTGGCTTCATCAACAAGGTCTCTTAAGTGGCCTTGCCTCACCAAATCTTCCAAGTGGCTTTGAGGGCTCTGCAACCTTGTGTTGTATGTCCGTTTTCATCGTGGTATGAGCAATTGTCTGTCCGTGTTTCGTCCCATAAACTCCCGGTTGCCTTGCCGGGTGTTCTGAAATAGGGTTCGCCCCGAATTTTTCCTAGGACCTTCTGAATCGGAATTCGGAACACGGTTATTACTGCTTGTTTAGCCCTCAGCTCTACCTCTGTCTTGCTGAGTCCGTTGTTACTTCGGCTTCGCTTCGGCGAGGTGTTCCCTTGCTCCTGTTTGACTTGCTTTGATGCCGATGTATCTTCTTCGGCTCTGGCGTATTTTTCGATTCTGCCATGAGTTCCTCCATGTTCTTCGGCAATGTTTTCGCCAAAGATTTCCGAAGTGAACAATCTTCTTTAGGCCGTTCTTGAAAGATACGACCGCTACCTCCTGGTTGCATTCGGGTATTCGGTTGAACACCTCGTAATATCTTTTTGCATAGGCCCTAAGGCCTTCATCCTTGCTGATCTGCAAAGCCATTAGTGCATCCACCCTCAATGGCTGTAGCTTGTTTGTCACGAACCTGGCCACAAACATCTCGGCCAGTCCTTCCCATGTCTTCACGCTTCCCTTTGGTAACTTGTGGAACCAATCCGATGCAATTTCCCCCAAAGGACGATGGGAATACTTTGCAGAGCAAAGGCTCATTTCCACTGTATAATGCCATTGAGTTTAAAAATAATCCAACATGGAAGTTAGGATCTGACTTACCGTCATAGATTTGAAACCTCGGCATGCTGAACCTTTTCGGAGCTTCGAATTTGTCCAGCTCTACCGAGAATGGCGTCCTCGGCTTGACGAATGAGGTGACCTCGGCTTCAGCATTCTGCTCCCTCCGCTTGAGGTAGTTTCTCAAATCTTCTTTGCTCCTCCCTGGAGCTCGGCTATCTTTCGATTTGAGTCCCTTTGGCACACTGCTCTCGGCCTCGTGGTGTGCCCGTTTAGATTTTTCTCCCTGGGTTGTGTCAAAGCAGAGAGCCCGTCTTTGTACATGCCGAGGTTCTCTGGTTTCATGATCCTTTGTATGACATGTTCTCTGGGACTTTTCTTGTCTGGATTCCTCTCGCCCGACCTCCTCGGAGGGCGGGTGTGAATGCCTCTTGCTCTTCGAACGTTGTGATGCTTCTGGATTTATCTTTCTTCCTCCATTCTGATTTTTAACTGCTGGGATCGGCGTATCCTGCAGTGGGTATGGTGGTTTCATGACATTATTTTGCATCATGAAGTTGACGACCGACTGCAGGTCGGCCAACTTGTTTGCTAGGTCCTTGACTTCTTCATCCCTTCGTATGCACCGTTCCCTCCACACTTGGAGGTTATCCTCCTGGTAGTACCTGTCCTCCTGGGTGGTGTCTTTTCCTTCGTGCCCCTGGCCACGGGCTTTGTTGTTTGTGGTTGTCTTTTCAACATCAAGGTCAATAGACCTGTCACTCCCAGCGGGAG
>JAPPVO010000460.1:0-12156 GCA_030407325.1 Camellia japonica | reverse complement strand
AAAACGTCAATCAAATGAAGAAAAAAGCATTGCCAAAATTTTTAATTTATTTATTTCCTCAAAACAAGTCGAAGTTAAGGTCAAGGTAAGAGCTTACTTTGTCTTTGTCCGGCAATTCACATGAACATAATATCCGCATATTTTGCAAGAGTAAAACCAAAAGTTTGTGTTCAACTTTTTCTCGCAGATACTGCAAAAATAACTGATGGTTTCATCTTCAGAAAGCAAAGTGTAGACGAGCTTGAGATCGTGAACATGGCCGCTGTGTTTGATGGTGGTTGGTGAGGAAGCACAATCCTCATGGATCCAAAATGTGCAGGAGCTACACATATACGAGATGCCTTCATGTTTTGTGCCACAAGCGTGACATTCAAAGGAGGCCGAGCTGAGAACGAGACTTAATGGATGTTTGTGACTTTTGTGTTCAACAATTTGTGTTTTCAAAGCACAATTTATGTCGAGGTGGAAACTGCACCAGGAACAACAATAGTTATATGTGTGGGGATATATTTTCTGAGTACCAACACGTGGCAAGGTGACGCCGACGTGTCAGCCGAGGTGCCACGTGTCCTGGTCGTGACGCCGAGGTGATCTCGGCAAGACCGAGGTTATCTCCGAAGATATCGGAATCCGAGATAAGTGGATAAGGGACAAAAGTCCTAGAATGAAAAGGGAACTCAACCTGGATGAGAGACAAGAGTCCTAGAATGAGAGAAGACTTCAGTTTGTATTAAGATAAGACTCTTAGAGAGTTTATCCTAATCTTACTGGAGTCCAAGATTAGCAGTAATCCTGAGTCCATAGAAGTTTGGCTTCTATTGGGACTAGGTTTATGTTGGCTATAAAAGAGAGGCACCCCCATGGGTCTAAGGTGAGTTTAGCACTATTGATTATCTTTGAGAGATATTAAGTACTGACTTGATCGTCGGAGTACCCCGGGTGGCGAACCATCACTGGAGTCTTCTCTTTCTGTTGCAGGTTAGTCAGGTGCCATCTATTCTGCCGGTGCTCTCCAGCTGGATACTAAGATTGCAGTGTGGTCAGATTTTCACCCACACAATATGCATCTGAAATTTTGCCGCAGCAATGACATCTGTAGTGTTGTGGATGGAGTAATTTAAGAGGGTGTTTTGGGTGCAATGGATGCATCATCTCTTTGGGTAGTTCGGCACATAATTTATGCAAATAGATAGAACAATATGTGCATCCATACGCAGAAGAACCTACGATTTTTTGACAACATACCTTGCAGAAAATTTCCTCATCATCATCATTATCGTTCTCCTCTTTAATGGGTGTCGATCTCAATGTAAATAATGGATGGTGATGGTATTGTGGAAACTTCGTCCATGTGGGTGGTTTTAAACAAACTTTGTGCAAAAAGAAGGAACAATTTCTGCAACAATATGCAGAACCTAAGATCTTTCGACAACATCTATTGCAGACAATTTCCTCACCATCAGCCTTCTTTTTACTGAGGGTCAGTGGATGCGGATGGTTGCAATGTTCAACCTCCATCTCTCTCTCTCTCTCTCTAGGTTTGTGCAAGTTTTTTTTTTTTAAAAGGAGGAAAGAGCTTAATGGCGGAATTACATAATGGAGCTACAGTCCACTGGTTTTAACAATCAATTTTTAATTTTTTGTGGGGTTAAATTTATTGTCTTGACAGCTGGCTGAAAGGTCAATATATGAATTATCAATTCAATAATTCATGCTAGGTACAAGATTCTAGAGGAATTTTATCCTACTTTATTATTGTAGCAACCATTTTTTACTTTTCATAGCATATGATATTGTTCCATATTAATAATTATTTATCACCTCTAATAAAGTAGGATAATATATGATCATAAAAAATTACAGATCTCACTATAAAAAAAAAATGACAATTAAAAAAAAAATCCTAGAGTTTGAGGCTTGCAACAAAATAAATTTTAAGTTTTTAATTTTTTCAATTTAAATCTTAATCTTTTGATTTGATTTGATTTTAATCTAAACCATTCACCTATTTTTGTTAAGTAAAATTAACAGAAAAAGAGTATTTTAGAAATTTAATGTAATTGGAGAGCGTTGTTCGGTTGTTTAGGGCTTTGATTCAGGCCCATCTCGATAATCCAATGTGTAGAGCTCATCGAGTATATTATCTTTGAAAAAAATCACAGCGATCGGATATGGATAGCCACTTGATCAAATCATATTTTTATCACAATTTATTTTAAAAATTATGCATGCATATTGACGGAAATATGATCTAATGGAATGTCTATTGATATCCGATTAATTTGATTTTTTGCAGGGATGATGTATTCGACGAGTTTTACAGGTTGAACGGTTTAAATTATCGAGATGAGATCGGATCAATACCCAAAACAAATGAACAATGTTATCCACTCATTCCATTGAGATTGACAACCCCTTTAACAATACAATAAGTTATAACGAAAGATTACAAACATCATTACTGGATATATGATACACAACCCTCAAAAAAATGTGTATCATAAAATTTTCTATTTTTTAAACACTGTTTCAAATGTAACAATAGCCTAACATAATCCAATCCAATTCATTAAAAAAAAAAAAAAGAAGGTAAACATTGGATATGCTCGGTAAAAGGCAATTCCAACCATATGATATGAGAGGGAATTTTGGCACTCATAATCGTATTTTTTTAATGGAACTTGCTAATCATGAACCTAAAATTGTGTTTGAATAATAAATTTATGTAGGAATTTGAAAAGAAAATTAAAAATTATAAGAAAATTATAAATGAAATATAAGTTAAATTCTTCTTTATTTCTATTTATGATTTTAAATTTATATTCAAATTTGTAATTCAAACACAACATAAGAGAACAAAATGTGAAAGAATTCCATGCTTCTCTAATTGCAAGTTATTCTTTGTATAGATAAAACTTTAAATATGAATGATATATATATATATATATATATATATGCTAATTTTTTTCATTTCTATTTTTCTATTTCAAATTTTTATCTAAATACAACATAAAAATTGTAAATAAGAAGCACTAACGCTAAAATATTTATTACACCATGTTTGGTTCCATAAAATTGACTCCACATTTCAAATAATTGAGTTTTTTGTTTTTTGTAATTTTTTTTTTTGTTTTTAGTGAATTTTTTTAATATTTTACCCAATTTTTTTTTTTTTTTAGATACAACTAATCTAAACACGTTTAAAAAGTATATTATTTGTAAATTTTTTTAAAAAAAATTTACCAAATACAAAAAAAATACAAAAATTTAATACATTTTCATTTTTTGTTGTATTTGATGATTTTTTATAAAAGATTTTTGTATAATTTTTTTACTTTTTAAGTATATAAATTAAGATTAAGTGGATCTAAAAATTAAAAAAAAATGATTAAAATATTTTTTTGGGGTCAATAATTAAAATATTTTTAAAAATATAAAAATACGAATTGAAAACTCAAAAAATTATTTTTGAAAATTCAAAACCGCAGAGGGTGATTCACCTATTCTAACATTTTAACATATTTTAAAATATTTTTTTTTCCAGATCATGCATACATATCCTTTTTTGGGGTGTGTATTAAATGCAAATGTCATAACTAAATCATTTTCAAAACATAACTAAAAAGAATGGGTCATAAGCAAACACTAAGGTATAATAAAAAATTTCTTTTGACATAACCAAAATAATAAACACAATAGGTCAATCAGTTATAACTGTAGTGATAACTAGAGGTTATAACCAAAAACCACTTAAGACATTGATAAAGACCTCTCCATTCTGTTGGCTCTATAAATCTGTAATTTTATTATTATTTATTATTTATATAATTGCAAGACATGTGGCATCCTCCTACTCATTTAGAAGTTATGAGAAGTTATGAAATGTGAAAAGATGATGGAAAACAAAGTGGAGAACATGGAACATGAAGTGGAGGTTAAAGGAAGTTATAGAAAATCATGGAGTATGAAATGGAGGAGGTGGAAGAGTGGGTAGTTTTAGGTAATTTTTTCCTACAAATGTTTGCTTATAAATAGTCATTCATAATTACATTGTAAAAGATCCAAAACTAAAATCAAAGATAATTGATTTCTATTTTTCTTGTCATTTATATTTCCTACACTTAATTTTCTGCACTTTATTTTATGTACTTCATTTTCGAAGCATAGGAGTGGAGGTAAGTTCTCTGCACTTTATTTTATGCACTTCCTTTTCGAAGAATAGGAGTAGAGATAAATTAATTGTTAGTTTAATTGTTCACTCAATCATCTTTCTTCGTCTCCCTCTTTCTTCTTTTAATTTTTCTTTTCTCTACACTTGGCAATTTTGAAGTCCTCTTCATTGAGGCAAAAGAACTGTCAACACAATCGCTTGATAATTGGCTTGAATTTAATTTGTAAGGATTTTTCAATCCTTATTGGCACGCTCGCATTTATGATATTTTCCTTCATAGGAAAAATAAGTCAATACATTTATAATCAAAATAAAAATTTCAAGAGGTCATAATTAATTTATAATTAATACCACAATAAATCATGAATAAATTATAATCAACAACACAATAAGTTATAACGAAAGACTACAAACGTCATCACGGGACATATGTACATAACCCCCCAAAAAATGTGTATTATAAAATTTTCTATTTTTTAAACAACGTTTCAATACTAACAATAGCCTAATATACACTACAAAAAATTAAGGTTTTAGAGACCAAAATTTAGGGACGAAATTATTTTTTAGAGACCAAATATTTTTGTTGCGAAAAGTGTCGGTATTATATTTTTAGTAACGAAAAATAGACATTAGTGATGAATTATTATCTTTTTGTGACCAAATTTTTTGTCTAAAAAAATAAACCATTTTGAGACCAAATTATTTTGTCCCTAAAAGTATATTTATTAGTGATATTTTTAAAATTTTGTTGCTAAAAGCTTTATTTTTGACTTTTCGGGACGACCTTTTAGCGATTATCCTCACGACGATAGAAATTAGTCTCTAAATGTCTTTTGCAACAAAATTCACTTTTAGAGACCAAAAAATTTGATCTCTAAAACTCTTATATGTTGTAGTGATAATCCAATCCAATTCATTAAAATTAAGATGCTAAGAAATTAATAGAGTAATTTTTAGCCGAACTCCTATTTGTTGCATGAGGAATCAATTGCAATAATTTAAAAAAACTAAAAAAGCATAAATGGTCACTACTCGGTTGGGTTATATAGAGCACACCACTCATGGAGCATAATTTTACAATGCTCACATTTAAAGGCTACATTACGAAAATGATAATAAATAAGGTCGTTATAGACGTCACATACAGTGCTCATGTATGTGACTTGAACCAAAGTGAGGGGTTGTGGGTGATTGGTGAACTTAAATGTGGCCTCCAACTTGAATGCATTTAGAAATTCCTTCTCTCGAATGCATTTAGAACAAGCCGATTTGTCGCAATAAGTACAATGGTAGCATTTAGAACAAACCGATTTGTCGCAATAAGTACAGTGATAGAACCACCATTTTGGGTCTATTTCAACCTCGCAAAATTCACACCAATACTCATCTTGACCATTTTCAGTAGGGGCATAAGGTAAGATGAAGGGATGTTCCTCATACCTATGATTAAATATACTCGGTAACCAAGCACATCCACAGTGTAAGTTGAAACTGCAAGTGCCTAAGGCACATCCAAATGACAATATTCCACGACCTTGAACACATGCAGCACAACTTTCACTTTCACTAATTTCCTTTAGAATGAGGGGGTGCTCATGAGCTTTATGCATGATGGAGCTAGCTGAGTCCGGATCCTCTGCTATACTTTCCTGCCATGCTCCAAAACGACATCGTTTTGGGGCAAGTTTTCAAAAAAAAAAAAAAAAAAAAACGGCAAAAAAAGAGAGAGGAGGCCAGAGGAAAAACATCTCTAGATATTATCATGTAATCTCCAAAAGTGAGATTCAAACACTCATTCAAACATTCAAACAACCAAATCTAAGAGTGTAAAAGCCTGAACAGAACAAAACAAACCCACCCTTCAAACCCAATCATCTATATATATATACACACACGTATGTATACATATGTATATATACACACAATGAAATCAGATTTTTCATTGTGGGAGAAACCCCAAATCGAAGATGAAGAGAGAAAATCATGAGAGATTTTTGTGATTTCGCAAAAAGAATTAGACTTTCCCAAACATAAATAGAATTTTCAGTGATTAAACAAAAAAATTCCTGGAAAATTCAACTTTCCCATAAATAAAAAAAAAGAAAAAAAAAGAAAAAGAAAAATATAAAACAGGGTTCTCAAATTCAAAAGCAGAGAGAGAGAGAATGGGGCAAACATGTACATGAAGTTTTGATCTGCAGACTTTACAAACTCCATTGTTAAAGAGAAAAAAAAAGTTTTGATCCTCCTCCTCTGCTCTTCCTCTACCCCTTCTCTTTCTCCTTCTCCGATGTGGCCAGATCGCAGCTTATCATTAGGCCGGCGAAGCCATCTCCGGCGTCTTCTCTTCTTCTTCTCCTTTCTCCTCCTCCTCTATTCCTCCTTCTCCTCTGTTTTCTTGCCTCTTTGTATTTTAGGGTTTGGTTCTCAAATGTTTGAGAGACAAAAGAAAGAAAAAACAAATTTTTTTTTTTAAAAAAAAAGGGTTCCAAAACGACGTCGTTTTGGAACCACCGCAGGAACAATTGTAGGAAAGTATGGCAGATGATCCGGACTCGGAGCTAGCTAGGGAAGCACACTTAACATCGAGACAATAACTGTGGCACCAATCATCTTTGGCCCCAAATTGATGCTCAGCACATTGAAAGAAAAATCCCAAGCAATCGTATGTTTCACAACCTTCACAATGGAAAAATTTATCTCTCCAGAGGTTGAGCGTGTGTTTGTGGTACGGCATTGCAACTCAATGGGTAACTTGGCACACCATTCGTGGAGAAAAAAATTACATTGATTACAATTGTAAAATGAAGCGCTAATGGGTTGCACACACATATCACATATTTTGTCAGTTCTCTGCTTACTCAAGATAGACAATTCGGTTCCCGATCATGAATCATTACTATCCACATTACAATGGGTTAATGAATGAATATGGCTATGATGTTCAAGTGTTTCTTCTCTCTTGTTATCTTCCAAGTTCATATGCTTCACAAATTGGGCAATTAAACTGCTTGATTCATTAGGCAATAGTGGTAAGTGCATCAAATTGGCCTCATCAAGATCCTCAATCTTGATTGTAGTTTTGCGTTTCCTAAATCCAAAAAGAGTAGAAATAAAAAGTCAATTAAATGAAGAAAAACGCATTACTATATTTTTTTTGGGGTCTAAAACAAGTCGAAGTTAGGGTCAACGTGAGTGCTTACTTTGTCTTTGTTCGGCAATTCACATGAACAAAATATCTGCATCCTTTGCAATAACAAAACCACAACTTTGCGTTCAAACTTTTCTCGCAAATATTGCAATGCCTTTGTAATGTAGAGAGAAGAGAAAAAAAAAAAAAAAAAAAAAAAAAAAAAAAAAAAAAAAACAACAACAACAACTAGAGATTTCATCTCTACAAAGCAAAGCATAGATGAGTTTCAGATAGTGAACGTGGCCATAGTGTTTGATGGTGGTTGCACAATCCTCATGGATCCAAAATCTGCAAGTGTTACACATATAAGAGGCACCTTCATGTTTTGTGCCACAAGCATGACATTCGAACAAGGCTAGGCTGAACACGAGACTTGGCCTCGCTTGAGAATAGATTTTTTTAGTAATTTTTTGATTTTTTGGTTAAAATATGATGTAAAAAAAATTATATTTTGGATGACTTTTTGATTTTTTATGAAAAGATGTACAAAAAGTAGAGAGAAAAATGAATCTTTGACTTTTTGGTATAGGTTGTTGGTTTTTTGATTTTTTTTTTAGTGACTTTCTGATTTTTAGGCTAAAAAATGATGTTACCAAATGAGGCCCGGATGTTTGTGACTTTCATGTTCAATAATTTGTGCTTTCGAAGCACAAATTATGTCGAGTTGGAAATCACAGAGGGAACACCAGAAGGTGTATGCACTTGAATTTTTGTCGCAGGCACATCATCTGTAAAGTATTGGATAGAAGAATTCAAGTGGTTGTTGTGGGTGCAATGGATGTGTTATCTTTGTGGGTAGTTTTGCACATGATTTGTGCAAAAAGTATGAACAATATGTGCATCCATATGCTCAACCTAAGATTTTTTGACAACATGCCTTGTAGAAAATTTCCTCATCCTCCTCATCTTTTTTGTTCTTTTCTTTACTAAAGAGGGTCATCAATCTCAATGGAATGAGTGGATGCTCATGGTAATGTGGGAACGCCATCTCTTCGGGTGATCCTAAACAAAAAGAAAGAACAATTGCTGAACTATATGCAGAATCTCCAATCTTTTCACAACACGCGATGCAAACAATTTCTTCACCATCATTGTTCTTTTTACTGAGGGTCAATGGATGTTCATGGTTGAAATGTTTAACCTCCATCTCTCTCTCTCTCTCTCTCTCTCTCTCTCTCTCTCTCTCTCTCTCTCTCTTTGTGCAAGTTGAAAAGAGTTAGGCTGGGAGCTGTCGATGTAATGTACTTGTTTGATTTGTATCCAAACAATCATTTATGTTTAGTTAACTCTAGTTATGTTTTGAGTTAGGTTTTGTTAATTAGAGTTAATTTATGTGAAGGAAGTAAGAGAAGTTAGTGTCATGACCCAAACTCGCCCCTATGGGTTTAGTATCGTAACCGGCCAGTAATTCGTGATTATCGAAGGCCTGCTTAACAGTGAAGACAGTAATACAGAGTACGGGGGTTGGCGGAAGCCAAAACAGTAATAAAAGATGTCCAATGAGCTGTAACAGTCTGTATGCAAAAAGACTTTTCTGTAACATATTCACATTCATAAGCAAAACATATATACACCATATGTACAACATTCAGGTTAGGGACCAAATCCCTAATTAACACAGTACAGTACAAGTCTTATACAGTATTACAAAACAGAAGCAAAAGGGCGAACTGAGACACCCCGAAAAGCCCTGGCTTGGACTGACATGGAACCTCGAAGTGAGGCACGATGGTTGGCTTGACAAAAAGGGAGCTATCCTAACGCTCTTAACTCCGATCCGGTGCCTGGACACCTACATATAAATATAAACAGTGAGCTAAAGCCCAGTGAATAACAGTTGTGTAAAGGGGTTAAGAATGAATGTCCTTTCAGTCATTAAACAGTCATATCAGTCATTTAGAAACCATAGCAGTTATATGTGGTACATCCAATAGCAAAACAGTACAGTAGGTCTTAACAGACCGAACAGTCAGTTGATGGCCATCATAACAGTAAACAATAGTGGTTCCAACATGGGAACCGACAGAGATCTCTGTGATAGTAGCAGTAACAGTACAATAACAGTAAATTGCTATGGATGCCACGAATACAGTTTACAAATATGACAAACATTCATTCATTAAACAATAACGTTTCAGTAAACAAAACAGTTGATCATTCAGAAAATATTCATAATTGAACATATATTTACAACATTGTTACTCACAGAGCACTGGGCTATAAGCGGCTAATGAGCGTCCTCGGATGCCAACCCTACACAGTTACAGGATGAACACACACTAAGTTACACACTTGGGGATCAACGACTTAGTCCCTATCTTGACTCGGTGTGGTTCTACATCAATATCCTCATTAAGATGTCTTAAACATGGCCTAGGAATGCCTAGGATGAAATGAGAATGCAAAGATGTACTTTAAAACACTTTTCAAAATTTTCAGAAAACAGGGGTCTCACTCGAGCGTGGCTTTCTACGCTCGAGCGGACATGCAGACAAAGGATCTTCGCTCGAGCGTGACTTCCTTCGCTCGAGCGGACTGTAAACTCAAGCAAAAGTACTGGATGCATGCAATTCACGCTCGATGGGCGCTCGACCTCCGCTCGAGCGTGAGACACAAGTCCTCGCTCAAGCGTGCATTTCCTCGCTCGAACGGACTGTAAACACATGAAAAGTACTGGATACACGTATTTCACGCTCGAGCGTTACTTCCCCGCTCGAGCGGACTGTAAACACATGAAAAGTACTGGATACACGCATTTCACGCTCGAGCGTTACTTTCCCCGCTCGAGCGGGATGCATGTACTCAGAGTGTACGCTCAAGCGTGGGTCCAAAATCTGGAATTTCTAGATTGAACCTCCAAGCTCAAATTCAACATTTAAAGTATCAAATTCGATTCTTTTGGGCCAATTTTCTTGAAAACACTTTAAAACTCATAATATGACATGTTTCAAAGATCAATTTGCAAAATCAAACCCCAAAGGTAGTTCAATTAAACACAAACTTTAACTCAAAATTCAAGAACATAAAGAACAATACAAAACTCATACATGCATGAGTTCTTATGAACTCTTATGCTCTAAGACATGATAAAATGCAAGTTTGAGCTCAAGAATATGATTAATTCATGGATCAAAACCAAAATAGAAACATGCATGTGGGAATTTCATGAAAATAACTTCAAAATGCTATGGCATAGACATGCATGCATGAATTCACTCTCAAATTCAACTCTTTAAACCAATTCTTGAATCTAAACACTAATTTACCATGGACCATGCAGGATATAACTAGAATTCACAATCAAGAAGATGATTTCCTACCTTAGGTCTTGAATATCAAGGTAATGGAAGCTCAATTGCAATTATCCTCCAAATCTTCTAAGTCTCCAAGCCAAATTCTTGATAAACTAAATTTCCTCTTACTCTCCCTCTCTTGCTCACGGTTTTGGCCTCAAGAAGATGAACAAATTGACACATAATCAAGCCTCAAGATGGTTTATGAAAGTGGCCCACTAATGGCATTTTGGTAATTTACTTGAACTAATGTGATTTACATTATTTAATCCAATTTAATCATCCCAAATCAAATTTAAATTAAATCTACCATAAAATCACATAAATCCTAATTAGCACATAACACTAATCAATTTCTGATTCGGCCGCCGATAAGGCCTTCAATTTGCAGTTCAAAACTTAAAACATGAACAGATCAATCAATTGATAAACAGATAGAAATGCAATCAAACAACATACTCATGCAATCAGTTTAGGATTTCATCCTAATCAGTTACTTATCATGTTCAGTCACAGTTTAGCAGTAATCAGTGGCGAGGGTTGTCACAGTCTTCCCCCCTTAAAAAGAGTTTGGTCCTCCAAACTCGGATTACCTTCATTCTGGAAGAATATTGGATTCAGAGGGAACAGTTCAGGATATCTCTTCAACATATCATCTTCTCGTTCCCAAGTGGCATAAGTGCCATCGTGGTTTTGCCAATCCACTTTCACTAACGAAATTTCTTTATTCCTCAACTTCTTGATTCGTCGATTTACAACCTGAATAGGCCGTTCTTCATAAGTGTAGTCATCACTTAGCACTACACGGGTAGGTTCAATCACATGGAAGGGATCCTGAAGATAATCCCTCAACATTGAAATGTGGAAGACATTATGCATATGCTCCATTTCAGGAGGAAGCGCTACTTGATACGCCACCGGATTAATCTTCTCAATGATTTCATACGGTCCGACATATCTCAGCGCTAGCTTACCCTTGACTCCAAAACGAGTCTGTCCTTTCATTGGTGTCACTTTAACAAAAACATGATCACCTACTTCATATTCCCTGTCTCGCCTTCGGACATCCGCATAACTTTTCTGTCGACTTTGTGCGGTTTTCAATCTCTGTTGAATCAATTTTACCTTTTCTGTGGTTTCCTGTACAATCTCGGGCCCAAGCAAAGGCCCATCTCCAACTTCTGCCCAGCAGATGGGAGATCGACATTTCCTGCCATATAAAGCCTCGAAATGCGCCATGCCAATACTCGAATGAAAGCTGTTATTGTAGGCAAATTCAGCCAAAGGTAGAAGGACCGGAAGACCGAGGAGTTCTTGATGATGTGGGCACCAAGGCAGAGGACAAAGCTGTGGAGGAATTGGTGGAGGTGCGAATTGATACGGAGCAGCCGGACAAGTTCTTTCTGCTCGGCTCCAGCCTTACTGCCCAAGAAAGGACCAAAATGGTTGAGTTTTTGATGGCCAACATCGAAGTCTTTGCATGGTCACCTTACGAC
>JAPPVO010000459.1:0-18158 GCA_030407325.1 Camellia japonica | reverse complement strand
TTTTATCAAAATATATTGATTAAATTTGTTTGATTCAAAAAAATTAAAGATTGACCTAATTAAAGATTAAACGGCTAAGATTGCTTGATTCGAAATAAATTTCCCGTCCAAACAATTGTTAACTTTTAAACAATTAAGAAAATCTCCACTGATTAGTTTTCATTTAACTTTTAGTTTATAATCCCATATCGAGAAAAGAAAAAGAAAAATTGAATTTGTGTTACTTACATAAGGTGAATCTTATACTCCAATTTATATAAGCAAAAGGAGATTTTTGATGAAAAGCCTTATGATGAATATCTCATATTAATTTTTTTGATTTTCTTAATTTTAAACAATTAAGAAAATCTCGATTGACTAGTTTCAATTTAACTTTTATTTTACATAATATAAAAAATTAAATATAATTATCATATTTTTATTAAATAATATATTATTTTATCCTATAGCACGGGTGATATATTAGTATATATTAACAGGGAAAATGAGGAAGAGTGAAATAAGATTAAAAAAAAAATGAAAATAAAATTAAGATAAAAGGAAATTGAACACCTGATGGTATGGCATCTGCATGTCCACCATGTTTTGTTTTGGTACAAACAATGATAATTGAGAGAGGGGTGCACGTGGAAGGTGGGAGGCAAGAAAACTTGGGGAGCAAGCCCATGGTTTCTGATTAGGTTTTACTACATAAAATGTTACGTTTTAGTGTAATTTGGTTCAAAAGAAATATAGAGAAAAATATAATAAAAATATCATGAGGTTTAGAAATTAATATTGAGTAACAATATAAAGTCAAAAATATTTTATTTTGAATAAATTTTTAGTATAAAAATATACAGACTATTAAATTCAAAATATTGTCAATAATTATAAAAAAAATTAAAAAACTATATTATTTTTATTATAAAAAAATACGATGTTTCACATAAACGGGTTGGATCACCATTCTGTAAAATCCACGGTATGGATACTTGAAAAATATGGGATTATAAAATATTGTAGTGTTGTGCATGTTTCAATTCAATATGGTTTAAAATTTAAAAGTATTAATTAATTAATTATGACCTAGCCGATTAGACTAAATCATTTTTGATTTAATTGATTTGTTAGTTTAACCGCGATTTTAACGATTTTTTCAAAATATATTAGATTTGTTTGATTCAAAATAAACAAACGATTCATCTGATTAAAGAGTGAAAGACTGAGATTGCTTAATTATAGATAAACTTTTCGTCCAAACAATTGTTAACTTTTATTTTATAATCCCATATCGGAAAAAGAAAAAAAAAACGTTAATTGTTTCACTTATATAAAGTGAATCTTAATAGAGTAGTATTGTGTATATTTCAATTCAAGACAGTTTAAATTTTAAAATTAAAATAACATTTAAAATTTTTAATTAATTAATTAATTTTTATATAAGTTGGTTGGTCATTTGACCTAACTGATTTGGCTAAACCATTTTGGGTTTGACCGATTCGCCGATTTCATCGCGATTTGTCACATTGATTTTAATAATTTTCAACAATTAAAAAAAATTTCATTAGCTAACTTCCATTTAATCATATAAAAATAAAACTGTAATTAGCTTATGATTTATTTTATAATCGGGTGAAGAAAAAAAAGCAAAGTTTGTTTCACTATCTATCTATATATTATATAAAGAAAATTTGGCTTTTAGGGAAAATCCTTCTAGGAGCTCCAAACTCTTATTCTAAAATTATTGAATTTTGTTAATTTTAAACAATTAAGAAAATTCTCGTTGGCTATCTTCCATTTACTTTTTACTTTACAATCCCACATCGGAAAAAGAAAAAAAAAAAAAAAGTGAATTGTTTCACTTACATAAAGTAAATTTTATACTCCCATTTACATAAGCAGAAGAAGATTTTTAGTAATAAGCCTTATGATCAATATCTCATACTTATTTTTTTGATTTTCTTAATTTTAAACAATTAAGAAAATCCCCATTGGCTAGCTTCCATTTAACTTTTATTTTACAATTCCACATAGTTTTTATTTTAAAAATAATTTTGTATGAGATTTTGAAACTCTTATAATCTTTAACTTTAAAATAATTATAATCTCACATCGAGTAAAGGAAAAAAAAAAAAAAAGAAAAAAAAGAAAAGAAAAGTTGTTTCACTTATAAAAAGTGTTACAATCCCACATCGGAAAAAGAAAAAAAAAAAAAAAAGAGTAAATTGTTTCACATATATAATATGAATCTTATATATGCTCCCATTTATATAAGCAAAATAAGATTTTTAGTGAAAAGCCTTATAATCAATATCAATTTTTTTATTTTTTTTATTTTCTTAATTTTAAACAATTAAGAAAATTTCTATTGGCTAACTTCCATTTACCTTTTATCTTATAATCCCAATTTCGAAAAACAAAAAAAGAAAAAAGAAAAAAGTGAATTGTTTTATTTACATGAATCTTATATTCTAATTTATATAAATTATTGAAATTTCTTAATTTTAAGCAATTAAGAAAATCCCCATTAGTTAGCTTTCATTTAACTTTTATTTTACAATCTCACAACGGCAAAAAAAGAAAAAAAGTAAATTGTTTCACATATATAATATGAATCTTATGCTCCCATTTATATAGGCAAAATAAAATTTTTCGTGAGAAAACCTATAGTCAATACCAATTTTTTTGATTTTCTTAATTTTAAACAATTATGAAAATCTCTATTGGTTAGCTTCCATTTAACTTTTATTTTACAATCTCACATAGACGTTTTCATTTTAAAAATAATTTTATATGAGATTTTGAAACTCTCATAATATTTAACTTTAAAATAATTGCAATCCCACATTGAGAAAAGAAATAAAAAGTGAGTTGTTTTACTTATATAAAGTAAATCTTTTACTCTCATTTAATATTATAGTGTTGTACATGTTTCAGTTCAAGATGGTTTTATGCTCCCATTTATATAAGCAAAATAAGATTTTTAGTGAAAAGCTTTATAATCAATATCAATTTTTTTTATTTTTTTTATTTTCTTAATTTTAAACAATTGAGAAAATCTCCATTAGTTAGCTTCCATTTAACTTTTATTTTACAATCCCACATGGACATTTTGATTTTAAAAATAATTTTGTATGAGATTTTGAAACTCTCAAAATATTTAACTGAAAAATAATTACAATCCCACATCGAGAAAAGAAATAGAAAGTGAGTTGTCTCATTTATATAAAGTGAATCTTATACTCTCATTTAATACTATATCATTGTGCATGTTTCAGTTCGAGATGGTTTAAAATTTAAAAGTTTTAATTAATTAATTTTGTTGTAAATTAATTGGTCTTTTGACTTAGCCGATTAGGCAGAATCGTTTTCGGTTTAACTGATTCACTGATTTAACTACGCTTTTAGCAATTTTATCAAAATATATTGCTTAAATTTGTTTGATTTTAAATAAACTAGGATTGACCTTATTAAAAATTGAACGACTGAGATTGCTTGATTAGAAATGAACTTCCCGTCCAAACAACTGATAACTTTTATTTTACAATCCACATCAGGAAAATGAGGAAAAAATGAGTTGTTTCACTATATAAAGCTTATGCTCCCATTTAATATTGTCATGTTGTGTATGTTTTAGTTGAAAACAGTTTAAATTTTAAAATTAAAATAAAATTTTAATTTTTTAATTAATTAATTTTTATATAAGTTGGTTGGTCCTTTGACCTAATCGATAGGGTGAACCGTTTTCATTTTAACTGATTCACTAATTTAACTGTGACTTTAGCGGGTTTATGAAAATATATTTGTTAAATTTGTTTGATTCAAAATAAATTAAGGATTGACAAAATCAAAAATTAAACGGTTAAGATCGCTTGATTCGAAAAAAATTTCCCGTCCAAACAATTGTTCACTTTTAAACAATTAAGAAAATTTCCAATGGCTAGCTTCTATTTAACTTTGATTTTATAATCTCACATCGAGAAAATAAGAAAAAAAAATGAATTGTATTACTTACATAAAGTGAATCTTTTTTTTTTTTTTTTTTTGGATCAACAAAGAAAAATTTCATTTAAAAGCATGAAATTAAAGGTACAGAAAGATGACATGCATCGAGAGAGATTCAGAAGTATAAAAAATACCCCTACTACTGCTACTCGCATCCATACAACCAACCCCTAAGCCTCTCGATTTTTTAAACATACAAGCTAAGAAGAACTTAACTGGATAATTAAAATACAAGAATCCCCATATAATCAATCCACCAAAACACTCAAACCAAACTAAATGAACATAAGTGAATCTTATACTCCAATTTATATAAACAAAATGAGATTTTTAGTGGGAAGCCTTATGATCAATATCTCATACTAATTTTTTTTTATTTTCTTAATTTTAAACAATTAAGAAAATCTTGATTGACTAGATTCCATTTAATTTTTGTTTTACATAATATAAAAAAATTAAATATAACTATCATATTTTTATTAAATAATATATTATTTTATTCTATGCATAGCACGGTTGATATACTAGTATATATTAATAGGAAAAATGAGGAAGAGTGAAAGAAAATAAAAAAAAAAATGAAAATAAACTTTCAAAAAAAAAAAAGAAATTGAACACCTGGTGGCATGGCATTTGCATGTCCACCATGTTTTGTTTTGGTACAGACAATGATAACTGAGAGAGGGGTGCACGTGGAAGGTGGGAGGCAAGAAAACATTGGAAGCAAGCCCATGGTTTTTTATTAGGTTTTACTACCTAAAATGTTATGTTTCAGTGTAATTTGGTTCGAAAAAAATATAGAGAAAAATATAATAAAAATATCATAAGCTTTAGAAATTAATATTGAGTAATAATATAAAGTCAAAAATATTTTATTTTATTTTATTTTGAATAAATTTTCAGTATAAAAATATACAGACTATTAAATTCAAAATATTGTGAATAATTGTAAAAAAATATTTAAAAAAACTATATTATTTTTAATATATAAAAGTACGGGGTTTCACATAAACGACTTGGATCACCATCCTGTAAGATCCACAAAGTGGATTCTTGAAAAATATGAAGAAGATAAAGTCTTGAGAGGAGCTGCTCCCATATATCACCTCTTTTTCTTTTTTTCTTTTTTTTCTACCGTTTTATATTACCACCTATGAAGTACGGATACAAGTACTGGTACGATACGGATACGTTGATACGGTAAAATTCAAAAAAAGTAGGGTACGGGTACAGCTTAGTATGCTTGCAAAAAAATATTTATTTTTAATTTTGAGTAATGCAAAAATTAATTAAATTGTTTAATTTGTTAAGATCCAACCTATAATTAATATTTAATGCCAAGGTATAAATCAAAATTTAATGTCGATGTATTAAATAACTTACAAATTATAGTTTAATTTTAATATGATACTAATTATAAAACTAAAAATAAAAAAGAAATCTAATGCAAGGAGTTTTATCTCTGTAGTAGAAGAAAATATTATTTTAACTGAGGTACGGTATGTCTTGGGTATTTATTAGGAATGTCTGGATACGCCAAAAATTAAAAAGAAAAAATTTAGGTACGTGTTTCGTATTCCCAGTACGTATGCAGAAGTACCAGACGAAATACTATACACTGATAAGTACTCGATATAGATATAGCATGTTTTTCAAAGTACCCATATACTTCATATATTACCACATATTTGACATTTTTTTTGTTAATCTTTATCTTTATTGTTTTCAATTAAGGTACCAATAAAACTGGTTGATTGCCAGTAGGTAAAACATCTGTATTTAAAATAAAAATTCTTTCGCAAGTTGATTGTTAGTAGGTAGTGATATCAATGAGTGATAAAAAACAAGAGTTACAGGGTAAAGTTTGTACTCGTACATATGCAGATAACAAAAAATTCCTACTACCTTGTTTGTAGGAAATCCTTTCCAAATTGAGAATTCAATAGGGTGCAATTCGGACGGATTCAATTCAATTGAAAGGTTATCTAAACTCAATTTAAGTTGTGTTGAGACCTGTCAAAGCTTGAATTGTTAAATTGTAACTCGAGATTGTCTGCCTAAGCGCGATCCGAGTTAAACCCGAATTATCCGAGTTGTTCTAATTGTTCGAGTTGTACATGAATTTCAGTTTTGTTTTTTTTTGTTTTTTTGTTTTAGCTAAATTATTAATTTATTAAAATTAGAATCTATTTACATTTTTTTAAGAAAATCATGATTAATATCAAAATAAATTTATATAATGTAAGAGAAATACTACTATAATAATTTTTAAAATTTATTAGTGAGAATGAAAAATGTAAGATTTTGTATTACTTGTATATATAATATATATTCAATATGATTTAATAATTAAAATTATTTTAGTATCATATAGTAGTTAATAATTTATATGTATATTCAATATTTTTATATATTTATATATATAATATATATAATTCGGGTTTTGGGCTACTCGGATTATTTGATATGTTTGTCCAAGTCTTCTCAAATTTAATTCAGACTTTTGAATTTTTATCTAAGCCCGTACCGAATTAAAAAATATATTGTCTAAATCCTAAAAAAATTAGGATTACACCCGACTTACTCCAATTGAGCTCGGCCAAGTTGTACCCCTTGAATTTAGTGCTCCTAGAGCAAGTTCTATTTTATTTTATTTTATTTTTGTGGAATAGAACAATACTCGAAAAGCACTAACTCGTTTGGCATGTAACAGTTTTAGTTTAAAAGCTAAAATATTTCTAACAAAATTAAAAATAAAAATATATATATAACTTATACCAAAAAATCAAAAATTCTTTTTTCTCTTTACTTTTTGCACATCTTTTCATAAAAAATTAAAAGTCATTCCAAATATACTAATTTTTTTAACTCATATTTTAACTAAAAAATAAAAAAACTACTAAAATAACCTCTATCCAAACGAGGCCAACGTTCTTTCATAAAGGACAAAGTGGCCAACCACATCCGACTAATCGAAAATAGAGAGAGAACTGGCAGCGGACTAGGAATTAGTTTATAACCACATACCTAAAATTGAAGCAACAAAGTCGAGAGAAAAAAAAAATAATAATAATAATAATAATAATAATAATAATAAAGGAAGATGCCATTGCAGTTGGCAACACACACAACCTGAGAGAGAGAGAGAGAGAGAGAGATGATGATGGAGGTGAAAGAAGCGTTGTACATGAACAGAGGAGAAGGAGAAAGTAGTTATGCACAAAACTCTTCTTTCCAAGTAAGAAAATGTTTGTATATTTGTATAGTAGCATTACTCTTCATGTTCATGGTATGTCCAATTCTCACTTCTTTGAAAATTTCTGCTAACTCAATGATTGTTATTGTTAGGTTTTTATTGTTGGCAACCCCGTTTGACAAAACTCCTTTCAGATGTATTTATTTTCGCACTTTTTATTTCAGTGAGGCTATGAGTTTATTAGATGCGAATCCAAATCCGAATCGAGCTTTGCAGAGAAGTTTGTGATGTTAATGCTTTCAAGATTGCCACTTCGCTGATTCTTACGGGGGTCGAGCTGCCCGGTCAGCTCGCGGCCGAAGCAAAATTCAAAATTGCATTCAAAATTGCATATCAGCCGTTGCTCGCTCGAGCCAAGGAGTGCTCGCTCGAGCTAAGACTTTCTCGCTCGAGCCAAGGAATGCTCGCTCGAGCCAAGGATTGCGTCCATACAAAAACCTGAAGAAGTGTATTCCTCGCTCGAGCCAAGGATCCGTCGCTCGAGCCAAGGCACTAGTAGAAATCATGAAAATTACTCTCCTCGCTCGAGCCAGGAAAGCTTCGCTCGAGCGAGCCTCAGAATCCGGATTTTTCAAGGAGTTTGTTTTCTTCCCAATCTTGGATTACTTTTGGTTCTCTATAAATACTTGGTTTTCTCCCAAAACTAAGTAAATTGATTGAAGTCCTCCAGATCTTCTTTTTGGTTCTTAAAGGTTTATATCTGGGGATATTTTGTTTTTTCTTTGATGTTTTATTGAGTATTCAACTCATGGTCTAAAGAGAGTACATCAAAGGTTTGTTTTGTATACACAAAAGAGAGAGTTGTTCTTCAGTTGTGAATTCTGAAGAATTCGAGCCTGAACTTTGGTGGAATCCGGAGTGGCTCATCAAAAAGACAATTCCGTGCTGAAGATGGGGTTGGAAGAGGCACATAGAGGTTGGTTCAATTAGGCGTTGTGAATTCGCTAGATAATTGAGAGTGATACCTGTGTAATTCTTTTATATCTTCTTAGTGGATTGTTCTTGTGGCTGTTGCCCGTGGTTTTTTGATCACAATTGGAAGGTGTCCAATTGTGGTTTTTCCACGTAAAATCTTTGTGTCTCTTTCTCTTGATTGTTTGATTGGGATTGTTATATTCTGCTTAAAATTGATACATAATCACAAATCAACATCTAGGAGGTTTCTAGATTTTTCAGTTATGCCTTGCAATTTGTATCCAAGTTATAGTTTTTGTGATGAAATAACAGTTTTGAAGTTTTATTGGATTGTTAGTGTTAATATATTTTATGTTAGTGCTTTAGGCTTTAGATTAGGCCATTTACTTTCGATTAGTGGATCCACTTTTGGCACGATGATGTTTGTAATGTTCTCTCCTATATAACGGAGAGTGTACCTCTTTATTCATAACAACATTCAATACATCAATACATACATAATTGATTCTCTCTCTCTTTCCCTATACATTAATTATTAACAGTTAGGTTGTGCCTTTTTTTTTTTCCACTCACTAAAATAATTGAGGATCAAACTCTATTCCTTTAATTTTACCTGCAATAGGAACTGTAGCCATGCTACTAATTGGACAACTTGATAAGTCATTGACAATAAAAATAACTTGACGACGAATTCTTTAGTCATGTTGGGTTTAGTTATGATATATATATATTATATATATATTTAAGTTATGACTCAAAAAATTGAATTATGCCTTTTTTTTTTTTGTTATAAGGTGCACATGATACACACCATGCGAATGTGTGCACCATAGTGTTTGCCAACGTAAAAATATGCATTGAACACACACACACACACACATATAATTTTCTTTTTATCTGGTGTCAAGCTAAACTTTTCTTTTTTATTGATGCCTAATAAGTTTTTTTAAATTTTTAGACGCCACATGTATTATTTAGGTTTTAAAAATATAACAAAAAATTTAGAAGTAAATGTTTTTAAAATGTGAAATTATATAAGACTAAAGTTACATTGAAATTTCTTTTTAAAAGTTTTTTACTTTCAAATTAGAAATGAGTTAGAAAAGCCTTTTTTTTTTTTTTTTTTTTTGACTTTTTATTTTGAGGATTTAAAATTTTTAACATGTGTATTTACTAAATTTTAAAATTAAGAAAATTTAGATTAATGTTTTAGAGCTATTTTAGATGAAAAAGCATTATAGTTTTCTATCCCACAATGCAATTTTGTAAGAATATGTTCAAAACAAAGTAAAAAAAAGAAAAAAGAAAAAAAAGTTTAAATTAAATTTTTATCCAAATCGATTAAACAAAAAAAAATGACAATAATATGTAGATAGGATTACAACCTTGCGTCGGTTTCATTATAAAAAGAAATAATTAATTAATAAAATAAATAATCAAAACATAATGTTAAGAATACAAAAATCAAACACAGAATGGGATACAATCCTCTCACAAGGGGTGGGTCCCACATACATGTGTGTTTTGTCTCTCTTTGCAATTGTTGTTGCTGGATAGGTCATTTCATGTTGTATTCAAGATTTGGAATTTGAACTTTGAATGATGTCTGGCCATGAAAATGATCTATGAATGAATGTGGAGGTGAGGTCTATTACATTAAAAACAGTAATGACACATAATTTTCTAAGCAAATTTGATACAAAAATTTAGTTATGTCTTGGCATTACTCAAAAATATAATTGCTAGCTTGTCGTGATTAAATTTTCTTAATTTGAAAAAATATCAACAAAACCTCTTCCGATTCAGGATTTCATTTTTATTAATCTTTTGCTAAGATTATTATTATTAGAAAAAAAAAAAAAAACTAAAGTTTGACTTCTGTAACAAAGCAAATACTAACTTTTTAATTGTTTGAAATTGTTTTGATCAGCAAAAAAAGGTGCAACCGATTGTATTAGTGAACTATGGAATATTATATCAAAATAATAAATCAATACAATCCAGAACAACAAGAAGGAACAACCAGCAACACTACCACATTGCAGAGGTTCCCCATTAGGTAGCAAAGCATAAGAGACACTGAAACAAAGAAACTCATAATTGTTTCAAATTAAACCATCAACATTTAAAAATATATCAATTCTAACCTTTGAAATCCTTATCACGTGGTTTTCCTCTACATCTGAATATGAGTTTCTTTAATCTTTTTTTTTTTTTTTTTTCTCTTTCAAAAGACTCATAGACAAATGCACTTAACATGCACAGTCATGATTTAATTAATGAAATGCTTATATATGACTTTGATACTGTGGGGACACAAGCGTGTCACCGAAGTGCCAGCCGAGGTGCTACGTGTCCTGGTCATGACGCCGAGATCATCTCGGCTAGAACGAGGTTATCTGCAAAGAAACCGGAATCCAAGATAAGCGGATAAGGGACAAGAGTTCTAGAATGGGAGAAGATTTCAGTTTGGGTTGATGAGACTCTTAGAGAGTTTATCCTAATCCTACTGGAAGTCCAAGATTAACAGTAATCCTAAATCCATTAGAGCTAGGCTTCTATTGGGATTAGGATTATGTTGGCTATAAAAAAGAGGCACCCCATGGGTCTAAGGTATGTCTTTTATGCTTTGTCTAGTGAGTTAAGCACTATTGATTATCTTTGAGAGATATACTGACTTGATCGTCGGAGTGCCCCGGGTGAACGAACCACCTCGGAACCTTCTCTTTCTGTTGCAGGCCTGCCAGGTGTCATCTATTCTGCCAGTGTTCTCCAGCTGAGAGTATTAGTTTGGCAGTGTGGTCGAAAATTGCACACACAATTTGGCGCCGTCTGTGGGAAAGAAAGAAGAATAGATGGCCAACGACAGACCGAAAGAGAAGATTTGGGACGACACCCCTACTGAGAGTAGAAACATATTGATCTAGACGTCGAAGAAGACAACTACAACGAAGAAACTCGAGATAAGAATTACGGAGAAGAGGACGTCGGCCAGGAGGACGACGTGCCGAAGAAATCAGACCGAAGCGAGTATTATAACGAGGACGACCTCCAGGTATGGAAAGAAAGATGCTTATGAAGGGACGACGAGATGAAAGGAATGGCGAACAAATTGGTGGACCTGCAAATGGTTGTCAATTTCATGATACAGAACAACGTCATGCAGCCACCGTTCCCGTCACAAGATACGCCGATTCCAGCAGCCGAGAAAGATGCCCAGGCAGGGGGTAGAACACAACTCCTACGACTCCTCAGCACGATAGGACCAAGGAACATTCTCACCGGCCTTCAACGGAGGTCGGACGAGGAGAATCAAGAAAGGAAGAGTCATAAAGGACACAATGCACCAAGAAGGTCGACCCCAAAGAACATCGGCATGTTCAAGGGCGGGCATTATGCTTCGACACAACTCATGGAGAAGATCGAAAATCACTGGCAAAGACATTGCCAAAAAGCATGGAGGAGCTGATGGCCAGGATAGAAAAGTATGCCAGAGCCGAGGAGGACACGCCGGGGACAAAGGCGTCCAAACTAGAGAAGAGAAATGGTTCGCCGTAGCGAAGCCGAGATAACACTGGATATGAGAAGACAAGAGCTCAGCCCAAGTAAGCAGATCCCAGATTCCAGATCTCGGATCCCAGATCCCAGAAGACAAGATCTCGACCTAAGATGATTAAGTCCGAAAAGAGAAGAGCTTACCGAGATGATGTTTACTTGTTGAAACTTGAGAAAAGTTTACAAGTTGAAGTTAAACTGAAATCATTGTTTAACACTTGTTGAAATTTGTGGACAATTTACAAGTTGAAGTTAAACCGAAATCATTGTTTAACACTTGTTGAAATTTTGGACAATTTACAAGTTGAAGTTAAACTGAAATCATTGCTTAACACTTGTTGAAATTTGTGGACAATTTACAAGTTAAAGTTAAGCCAAGGTTAAACACTTGTTGAAATTTTATGAAAAAATTTACAAGGTGAAACCGAGGTTATGCCAAGAAAGGTACTTGGGTACTTGCTGAGGTAAATCATCAGTTTGTATAACTAAGGTGTGTCACCCTGAGACAGTTGCAAAAGAGGACGGTTTCGGCTGAGAAACTTGAACGAACTTGGTCGTTGGTTCTAAGGCATTGATGAAAGCAGACTATAGGTCTTGGTCATATTGAGCCAACGAGTTCTGACTTCGGCAATAGATGATGAAGCGAGCTTAGCCGACGTGCTAAATGGAAGAAATGATATAGGTTCCATCACTTCAGGATGCCGAGGTAATAGAACCTAGGGGGCAGTTGTGGGGACATAAATTTTGAATGACGACACGTGGCCGAGGTGTCACCGAAGTGCCAGCCGAGGTGCCACGTGTCCTGGTCATGACGCCGAGATCATCTCGGCTAGGTCGAGGTTATCTGCAAAGAAATCGGAATCCGAGATAAGCGGATAAGGGACAAGAGTTCTACAATGGGAGAAGACTTCAGTTTGGGTAAAGATGAGACTTTTAGAGAGTTTATCCTAATCCTACTAGGAGTCCAAGATTAGCAGTAATCCTAAGTCCATTAGAGCTAGGCTCCTATTGGGATTAGGATTATGTTGGCTATAAAAGAGAGGCACCCCCATGGGTCTAAGGTATGTCTTTTATGCTTTGTCTAGTGAGTTAAGCACTATTGATTATCTTTAAGAGATATACTGACTTGATCGTCGGAGTGCCCCCGGGTGGACGAACCACCGCCGGAACCTTCTCTTTCTGTTGCAGGTTTGCCAGATGTCATCTATTCTGCCAGTGTTCTCCAGCTGAGTACTAGTTTGGCAGTGTGGTCGAAAATTGACACGCACAGATACTATTGAATAAATATTTCAATTTGAGATTTAAAAAGGGCAAAAAATTCCTTGCAAGAACCATCCTAATACATTACAATAATTGGAGGAGACGTTATTTTTAGCAAACAACCACTAATTCCATACATACATCAGGTAAAGAAATTAAAATTTAAATCAAGAAAACATTCTCTCTCCGCACAAGAGCAAAAAGCTTTCTATATTTGACCCATCTCAAATCTTCTTGTGCAATACATTGGCACAACCCTCTAGCATATATATATATATTTTAACAACAAAGAGGATAAAATTTTATTAGATCAAAAAAGATGCACATAGCTTGGAAAGAAGACGTATCGTTGTCAAAACTAAGCATCCTTACAAGGTTGGCACCCAAAGCAAGACTAATCATTTGCATTTCCAAAGCCCCATAGAGAGTTAGGGAGCTTCCTGCAGCTCCTTCTCTAGTAGCATATATGTGATGGGGACTACAGTTTATTTCACGACACTAAAAAACTATCCAACAATCTTGGAAAGCACTACAACGATACTTGTGGTCTTTGGTATCTTTCCTTCCAAATCTGAAACTACAATGTGAGTGAACTTGTCATATAGTTTGTCCATGATTTCATGTCCAAACTGGTTTGAGATTATAGGCTCTGTGAAGGCCCTGACAGTCTTGGCAAGCTTTTCCCCTCTAACCCATTTATCATTCTCTTGCATCTGTAGGGTATCAAGTTCAAACCCCTCCATATGATCAATTGTGAATGATCCGTCCCTCTCCACTATATCTTTCACTTCCTCAAGTGATGGAAAATAGCTAGGTACAGTGAAGGTGTCTAATTTATCTTCATCTATCAATCCCTATTATCACGAAGGAAAGAGAGAAAATCAATAGATAGGAATAAATAAAGCAAATAATTTTAGAGTAGTGCTATGCCAAATATAATATATATATACAAATGATGGGATAAGTATTGATTTTATCATTTTAAAGGAAAGAACTCATCAAGATGACTTATATTTTTAAAATGTTGGGGAAAAAAATTATTAATTTTGGACACACTTGAACTCTGTTTTTCATGATTCGAAATAATTTGAAAGCTTTAAGAATCCAACTGGTTTGAGCACCAAACTCTTAGTACGTTTTTGAGTTATGAATATTTTACCTTCAGAGAGTAAAATATGAGTCAATGTGATAACATGTTCATAATAATTTCATTTTAACTTTGATTGAAGCGTAGTTTATATATATGAAATGCTTTTTGAGAGAAAAGAAGAATACTCATTTTTGTAAAATGCTAATAACTATTTCATTTTAACTCAATTAAATAATAGTTTATATATGTTTGTAACGAATTTTGAGAGTAATGACGAATGATTGAAACCAATTTTGAGAAATGAGAAATTTTGCACAAAAAATATATAACAAGCGAAATCAGACCTTGTGGACGGCACCTAAAGGAATTTTCGGTTTATAGTTTGCCTGTTTTACCATTTTTAGGCCTAGAAAAATTGTGTTCTAGAGGTATGTAAAGCTTGTGAACATCAAACGAAGACATTTAATGGTAAAGAAGTGTTAAAAATTGAAGCTACCTGTGAAACCAATCAGCAATGGCTATAGCTAATAGTTCCCAAGTGAAGCAGCTCTCCATGCTTGAAGGATCAGAAGATTGCCTACCAGGAAGTATCAACACCATACAACCATTTGGAACCACCTCTTGGGATCTAGCATTGAGAAACATTGTGAAATCTTCATGAAATTGAGATAAGTAGGCTTCTCTTACAACAGGAGGGCTTGTCTTTGATATGTAAATCTTCCCCTTGTTTAATGCCAAGCCTTCTCTGCTTGTGAGTCCTTTTGGCGCCTTTTATTTCACCAAGAAACCATTGAAATGGTTAGTGTGCAAGCTTATTACACATCAAAAGCAAATGGGTCATATGAAATAAGTAATACAACTTATACAAGCAGTACAATGATATTACATTAACAAAAAGAGAGTAGGATCAAAGCATCATTCATTGGTTAATAAGTTGGCACATGCACCAAGCCCATCATATGAAAATTTCAAACTTTATGAAATTTTCCGTAAACAATGGGAAAGACATGGAGAAAGACCTTTTTACACGTGTTTATATTGTCCATTTTTCTGAGTCTACATATTTTGAATAATTTTATAATTTTTAAAAAACTTTTATATGTATCTATACAACAAATACAAATAAATACATATAGTACCAGTCATACAGTTAGAGTAAATATTGATCTTTCTCTAGTGGCATGGCATGGTCAATGAAAATTATTCATGTGTCCATCACAGTATGCGACCAACATCTAACTCCTCTGCTCATATTGTGATGGGAAGTAACATAGGATAATTTGATAAGTACAAGGTTAATTACTAGTTACTAGTTGAAACAAATGGATGTACAAACCTGAGAAAGCCAATGAGCACTGTAACAGGAATGAACTAAATGCAAGCTCTTACGAGGAAAAAGCCGGCCATGGAAAGACCCCGGTACTCCCATCACATAACAAGAAACTTCCTCGCATTTGTTACCAACAACAACCTTAGACAACAAGCCTTTGAAGAGGGTATTGAAATCGTTTCCAGGAAGATCATTCAAGTAAACCTGAAGTTCCAGTGTTTGGCAATTCAATTCCCTGCATTTCTTTTCCATCATTCTCTTGATCGTAGAAATCACTGTGAACGTGTTTGGACTCGTTGCACAACCCAAGTCCGCTGCATTAAGAGCTTGAAGAAGGTGGAAATCTTTGGAGAAGAGAGTTCCAACTGCATTTTCTAGCACTGGGATTGTCATTGAGGCCACTTTTTGCTGCAAGAGAGAACAACTTTTGAGTTTGTTCCGGAAAAAGTTATATAATCCGAGCAAATATCACTAAAGTATTAAAGTGTATGGTGTAGATTTAAACTTGTATGATGTATGACAAATTTAAAATAAATTAGGTTAACACATTTTATTATTTAAGGATTTTTTTTTGGTGTGTAATAGTGTTGTTACTTATCAAACTAAAGATTCGCCTTTTTTTTTAATTTATAAATGTTGGAAAAAACAAAATTATTTATAAAAATACTACACTTTTCAAACCATTTAGCAAATTAGTACATTTTTTTTGAAATCCTATTTTCAAAATGCAATTTCAATATAAAATTGCAAGTTAAAGATATGATTTTATTTTGATATGACCACCCCAACCATCCACTAGCATTGCATAGCGCACCAACGTGGTATGTTGAAAATACGATTTCAATACTGTAATGTCTTATTAAAACTATGTTTTTAAGATGCGATTTCACATGTGATTGTAATATGCACATTGTGACAAATTAGCCGAGTAACTGAATTGTAAAACTGTACTATAGGTCTTGGAGTTTCGTTTTTCAATTTCACTCCAAATGATCTATTTATAGTCTTTTAAGTACATATGAGTTTTAGAATTTGCTTGTAATTCTCTAATCGGGAGTTCTATCAATGTCGCATATGATCCATTGTAATATCTATTTTTTTGTTTATTAAATTCATTAAAAATAGACATAAAATCATAGACAAAAATATTATAAAGTGACATGAATCAGTTCATATCAGTGGCTTATCGTATCATGCTATTATCAGTGACTTGTTACGTCATTTTATCTTAATGATACAATTTTTAACTATCAACAACTCATATCAAGTCGTCAAGTTATTTTTATTGTCAATGACTTATCAAGTTGTCCAATTAGTACATGGCTACAGTTCCTATTGCAGGTAAAATTAAAGGAATAGAGTTTGATCCTCAATTATTTTAGTGAGTGGAAAAAAAAAAAGGCACAACCTAACTGTTAATAATTAATGTATAGGGAAAGAGAGAGAGAATCAATTATGTATGTATTGATGTATTGAATGTTGTTATGAATAAAGAGGTACACTCTCCGTTATATAGGAGAGAACATTACAAACATCATCGTGCCAAAAGTGGATCCACTAATCGAAAGTAAATGGCCTAATCTAAAGCCTAAAGCACTAACATAAAATATATTAACACTAACAATCCAATAAAACTTCAAAACTGTTATTTCATCACAAAAACTATAACTTGGATACAAATTGCAAGGCATAACTGAAAAATCTAGAAACCTCCTAGATGTTGATTTGTGATTATGTATCAATTTTAAGCAGAATATAACAATCCCAATCAAACAATCAAGAGAAAGAGACACAAAGATTTTACGTGGAAAAACCACAATTGGACACCTTCCAATTGTGATCAAAAAACCACGGGCAACAGCCACAAGAACAATCCACTAAGAAGATATAAAAGAATTACACAGGTATCACTCTCAATTATCTAGCGAATTCACAACGCCTAATTGAACCAACCTCTATGTGCCTCTTCCAACCCCATCTTCAGCACGGAATTGTCTTTTTGATGAGCCACTCCGGATTCCACCAAAGTTCAGGCTCGAATTCTTCAGAATTCACAACTGAAGAACAACTCTCTCTTTTGTGTATACAAAACAAACCTTTGATGTACTCTCTTTAAACCATGAGTTGAATACTCAATAAAACATCAAAGAAAAAACAAAATATCCCCAGATATAAACCTTTAAGAACCAAAAAGAAGATCTGGAGGACTTCAATCAATTTACTTAGTTTTGGGAGAAAACCAAGTATTTATAGAGAACCAAAAGTAATCCAAGATTGGGAAGAAAACAAACTCCTTGAAAAATCCGGATTCTGAGGCTCGCTCGAGCGAAGCTTTCCTGGCTCGAGCGAGGAGAGTAATTTTCATGATTTCTACTAGTGCCTTGGCTCGAGCGACGGATCCTTGGCTCGAGCGAGGAATACACTTCTTCAGGTTTTTGTATGGACGCAATCCTTGGCTCGAGCGAGCATTCCTTGGCTCGAGCGAGAAAGTCTTAGCTCGAGCGAGCACTCCTTGGCTCGAGCGAGCAACGGCTGATATGCAATTTTGAATGCAATTTTGAATTTTGCTTCGGCCGCGAGCTGACCGGGCAGCTCGACCCCCGTAAAATCAGCGAAGTGGCAATCTTGAAAGCATTAACATCACAAACTTCTCTGCAAAGCTCGATTCGGTTTGGATTCGCATCTAATAAACTCATAGCCTCACTGAAATAAAAAGTGCGAAAATAAATACATCTGAAAGGAGTTTTGTCAAACGGGGTTGCCAA
>JAPPVO010000458.1:0-33628 GCA_030407325.1 Camellia japonica | reverse complement strand
GCCGTTGAATCTTTAATTAGGTCAATCTTTAATTTATTTCAAATCAAACAAATTTAACCAATATATTTTGATAAAACTACTAAAATCGCAGTTAAACTAGCGAATCAATCAAACTGAAAACGGTTCACCCTATCGCTAGGTCAAAGAACCAACCAACTTATACAAAAATTAATTAATTAAAACTTTTAAATTTTATTTTAATTTTGAAATTTAAACTGTCTTGAATTGAAACATACACAACACTACAATGTTAAATGGAAACATAAAGTTTATATAGTAAAACAACTCATTTTTTTCCTCATTTTCCTGATGTAGGATTGTAAAATAAAAACTAACAATTATTTGGACGGAAAATTCATTTCTAATCAAGCAATCTTAGTCATTCGATTTTTAATAAGGTCAAGCTTAATTTATTTCAAATCAAACAAATCTAAGTAATATATTTTGATAAAACAACTAAAATCGTGGTTAAACCAATGAATTAATCAAACCGAAAATGATTCAGCCTAATCAGCTAAGTCAAAAAGCCAACCAATTTACAACAAAATTAATTAATTAAAACCTTTAAATTTTATTTTAAAATTTAAGCTATCTTGAAGTAAAACATGCACAATACTATAATATTAAATGAGAGTATAAGATTCACTTTATATACGTGAAATAACTCACTTTTTATTTCTTTTCTCGATGTGGGATTGTAATTATTTTAAAGTGAAATATTATGAGAGTTTTAAAATCTCATACAAAATTATTTTTAAAATCAAAATGTCTATGTGGGATTGTAAAATAAAAATTAAATGAAAGCTAACCAATGGAGATTTTCTTAATTGTTTAAAATTAAGAAAATAAAAAAAATGGTATTCATTATAGGACTTCTCACTAAAAATCTTCTTTTGCTTATATAAATTAGAGCATAAAATTCACTTTATATAAGTGAAACAATTCACTTTTTCCTTCTTTTCTAGATGTGATATTGTAAAATAAAAGTTAAATAGAAGTTAACCAATGAGAATTTTCTTAATTTTTTAAAAGTAAGAAATTTAAATAATTTATATAAATTGGAACATAAAATTCATTTTATGTAAATGAAACAATTCACTTTTTTTTCTTCTTTTTTTTTTTTTTTTTTTTTTTGATTTGGGATTGTAAAATAAAAGGTAAATGGAAACTAGCCAATGTGAATTTTCTTAATTGTTTAAAATTAAGAAAATTTAATAATTTTAGAATGAGGGTTTGGAACTTCTAGAAGGCTTCTCTGTTGAAATTCCCTTTATAAGATTCATTTTATATAAGTAAACCAACTCACTTTTTCTTTCTTTTCCCAATGTGAAATTGTAACACTTTATATAAGTGAAACAACTCACTTTTTCTTTCTTTTCTCGATGTGGGACTGTAATTATTTTAAAATTAAATATTATGAGAGTTTCAAAATCTCATACAAAATTATTTTTAAAATCAAAACTATGTGGGATTGTAAAATAAAAATTAAATGGAAGCTAGCTGATGGAGATTTCTTAATTGTTTAAAATTAAGAAAATAAATAAAATAAAAAATAAAAAAAAAGAGTATGAGATATTGATCATAGAGTTTCTCACTAAAAATCTCATTTTGCTTATATAAATGGGAGCATAAGATTTACTTTATGTAAGTAAAACAATTTACTTTTTTTTTCTTTTTCCGATGTGGGATTATAAAATAAAAGGTAAATGAAAACTAACCAACGAGAATTTTCTTAATTTTTTAAAATTAAGAAAATTCAATAATTTTAGAATAAGGGTTTGGAACTCCTAGAAAGCTTCTCCCAAAAAATCTCATTTTCCTTATATAATATATAGATTTATAGTGAAACAAGTTTTGCTTTTTCTTATTCTCCCAATGTGATATTAAAAATTAAATCATAAACTAATTAGAGTTTTATTTTTATATGGTTAAATGGAAGTTAGCTAATGGAATTTTTTTTTAATTGTTTAAAATTAATAAAATCAATATGAGAAATCGCGATTAAACCGGCGAATCAGTCAAACCCAAAATGATTTAGTCTAATCGGTTAGGTCAAATGACCAACCAACTTATACAAAAATTAATTAATTAAAACTTTTAAATGTTATTTTAATTTTAAAATTTAAACTGTCTTGAATTGAAGTATACACAATACTATACTATTAAGATTCACCTTATATAAGTGAAACCACTCGCTCTTCTTCTTCTTTTTTCCGATGTGGGATTATAAAATAAAAGTTAACAATTATTTGGACAGAAAGTTTATTTCTAATCAAGCAATATCAGTCTTTCAATCTTCAATCAGATCAATCTTTAGTTTATTTCAAATCAAACAAATCTAATTAATATATTTTGATAAAATTGCTAAAATCGCGATTAAACCAACAAATCAATCACATCAAAAATGATTTAGCCTAATCGACTAAGTCATAATTAATTAATTAAAACTTTTAAAATTTAAACTATATTGAATTGAAACATGCACAACACTACAATATTAAATTGGATGGGATTATAAGATTCACTTTAAATGGGATGGGCTTGGTCATAATGATTCATTTTTCCCTTCTTTTTCCGATGTAGACTATAAAATAAAAGCCAATCAGTGGAGATTTTCTCAATTGTTTAAATTTAGGAAAATTAAGAAAATTAGTATGAGATATTGAAACTCTCACAATTCTCCTCACTAAATGGGATGAGAGTATAGGATTCTTTTTATATGAGTAAAAGAATTCATTTTTTTCTTCTTTTCTTGATATAAGATTATCAAATAAAAGTTAGCTACTGGAGATTTTATTAATTCTTTAAAATTAAAAAAATCAAGAAAATTAGTATGAAATATTAAAGTTCTCACAAGACTCCTCACTAAAAAGACCATTTTCTTTATCTAATATATAGCCTCCGTTTGGGAAGTGAGTTGGCTTTTTGGCTTTTTTGACTATTTTAGCCTGGGCTAAAATGCTTGGTTTGGAAAGAACGTTTGACTTTTTAATTTTTTTGACTTTTTTTGTAAGAAAATAGTGTAATGATTATGAGTTGGATGTAATATTTTGTTTTTTGTGGTTATAATAGCTTATTTTGTCTTTTATAGCTAAAATAGCCACTTTAGCCCTTCCCAAACAATGCTCTAAGATAGATAGATAAATAGATAGATGTAGGATTTTACATAATACAAAATTTCCAATTTATACATATGTATACGTATTTTATGCCAACCATAATGCCATTTATTGATTAATATCGTAAATAAAAAATTAAAAAAAAAAAGGTCATAACTTCAAATGAAAATATTTTACAAAAATTTTGTCATCATGATTCAACATTCTTCTTGAATTTATAAAACCAAAAATCCAAAAAAGATTTTGCAACAATAATATTATCTTATTTAATGTCACTGAATAATAAACAAAGTATGGTAAACAAAGTATTCTACAAATAGTTCGAATGTAATTCTAATAATGTGAAAAGTGTTCATGTGAAGATGTGGTCTACACTCCTCTCTCTTTCTCTTTTTATTTTCTCTCTTCTATCTTATTAAAGTTCCATTTAAAATTTTAATAGTAAAATTATATATCATTACTGAGAGGGTAATTTATAAATAAATTGGGCCGAGCTGAGTAATGGGTCGTTCTATGGGCCGCGGTAGAAAAGGGCTTGGCAAGTGGACTGTAGTATTAGCGCGGTCCAAGGAGAATGACAGTTATCACGGTCGGAGTGAAATTAGCCCAGTCATAGTGTTTAAAGCCAAGGTATGATGGTTTCACACAGTGGACCTCGCTTTGATTAGTACGGTCGTAGCAGGTCGTATATTAGCCCGGTTCCAACAGGCAACCGAGGTACAACTGAGTGAAAGCCTAGCTAGCTTGGCGTTGTGCATTAGAGCACCAAGCTTGGTAAGCTCGGTCTTAAGTTAACAGCCCGGTTAGAGTAGGCATAACCAAGGTACAGGCACTAAAGGGAAGATCTGAGCCGGGTTAGCTCGGTCGTACTACCATCCAACCGGGGTAAAACCATCTCACTTGGTTTAAACAGTGAGGGGGGTGTTGAAGGATAAGCATTATCTTTCAGGAGTGTGACTCCTAGGAGGACTCTACATGGAGAAATAAGAGTCCTACAAGGATTGTGCCACGCGGAACCTATAAAAGCTCACAACCTCACCTATGAAGAGGTAACACAACTTTGATTCCCGAATACACAGAGCTTTTGCCTATTTGTCTGTTTTGCTGACTTAGGCATCGGAGAGGTATCCGGCACACACCTGCCGGGTAGCTCACGTTTGTGTTTTCAGGGAGTAAAGCGACGACGTTTGGAGGAGCGCAGACTTGATCAACAGGACTATACGAGAAGGTTTATTTCTTTCCCGTACAATTGGCGCCGTCTGTGGGAACACCAGAATGAACAAAACCTCTTGATCAAGTTTCTCTCGCTAGTTGAAAGCAATGGCGCACAATGAAGATTTGTCGCATTTTGCCATCGATGGTCAAACCCCAGAGGGGGGAGGGAGGCGCGAAGGTTTGCCTTCTATCCCTCCCATGGCGGATTTGGAGCCCTAGCGACAGAACCCCCGGAGGGATGCAAGGGGCAGGCGTACTAACAGCCCCCGTCGCTCCCAAAGTCCAAAAAGACAGAGGCGGAGGATCGATCCTCAAGTTCTGGAGGATCGCATAAAAGAACAGACGAGTTAATAAGGAAGATGGCGGCAGATATGGAGGCTATGAAACACCAGATCAAGGGAGGAAAGGTGGCGACAGGAGAGTGGCGCAAAGGCAACACGCCCCTTGCCACTCGGAGGATCGTGGGGCATACCACACCATCCACAAAGCAGAGAGAATAGAAGCCTCAGAACAGGCGATACTCAATCCAGGACTTCCAGGACTAGTTACTCCAGGTCTAAGAGAACGAGAACTGAGAGGTCATACACTGAGGGAAGCACTTATCGGCCCTCGCGCACGTACCAGACATCATCCAGGCAGACGGAATTGCCAAGATCGTCCGACTTACGAACTTTGCTAGAAGAAAGGGCACGATGGAAAGAGGATACCAGGGCGCGCGACCCGCGCAGAGTCTCAGCCCTTCAGCGGTTGGCTCCTCGGACGCATGGAAGCGTCGAGGTAGGAATCCAATAGCACGCCCCGCTTACGAACCGACAGACAAAGCCTTAGCAAGACTACAGACCTCGCCGTTCGTTCTGGCAATTGAGAACGCGCCCCTACCTTCCGGCTTCCTTCAGCCCAAATTTACCACGTATGAGGGGAAGACAAACCCCTACTCGCACTTAAGCCACTTTCGCCAGGTCATGTGAAACGAAGCTTTAATGTGCATCCTATTCCCATCCAGCCTTGGCGACCTAGGTTTAACCTGGTTCGAAAGGCTACCATAAGATAACATAGCCTCCTGGGCGCAATTGGCAGAGGCGTTCGTGACAAGGTTCAGAACAAACACCAAGACGCCGGTGGAGATCGACCAACTACTCTCCATTGACATGGGCGACAATGAGACGTTGAGGTCATACAACAGTCGCTATTGGGAGACCTTCAACCAAATAGGAGATTGCCCCACAAATCTCGTCATCGCACAGTACAAAAGAGGACTTCCAGTCGGAAACAGGCTGAGGGACTCAATTACCATGACACCCCCCCTCACAATGGAAGCCTTAATGGAGAGGGTACACCAACACATTCGGGTGGAAGAGGATGGCGCCCGTGCTAAAACAAAGTCTGGTACAACCGCAATACCAGATAAAAGACTTCGGCAAAAGTCAATGCGGTAGAACGTCCAAACCGAAACGGGGGAGGCAGGCAGGACAATAGAGAGGACCAAGATAAAAGGTGGTTGAGAGTCCGCACAGCCATTACCACAGTGTTCAAAAAACCGATCTATCGGATTCTCAGTGAGATACGTAATGAACCTTGCGTCAAGTAGCCTGCCAAGTTAGGAGAAGCGCAAAAGGACTATGACGAAAGATCCCGGTGCACCTTCCATAAGGAAAAAGGGCACCGCACTGAGAATTGCACGCCGTTGAGACAGCATCTAGAAGAGTTAGTAGCAGCTGGGCACCTGGACCAATACATTGAGGGAGGGACGCAGCCAGCCCCCCAGAACCACGATCACCCAGACGGAATGCCGATCGACGCCCCACCTTAAGGCGTGATTAACGTGATACATGGGGTATTCAAACCTGAGCGGGTATGTGAGCTCAGGGGAACGATCAAGAAGGCTGAGCACTTAAGGGAGGTATTAAGTGCGCAATCTACCATCAAAAAGGGGAGAACAGAAGCCACGAATGTCATATCCTTCTCAGACAGAGACTTGGCAAGGATATATTGCCCTCACAATGATGCACTGGTCGTCACACTCCGCGTCATGGATTACGACATCAAACAGATTTTGATCGACCAAGGAAACTCATGCGAGATAATGTATTACGAAACCTTCAAACAACTGAAACTGAAGGACAAAGACTTGGCACCTGCCGTATCTCCCCTGATCGGGTTCAACTCAATGCCAGAGTGGCCAGTCGGCAAGATAATCCTCCCAGTCAGAGTAGGAAGCATGACTAAACAAGTGGAATTCTGGGTATTGAAAGTGCCCTACACTTACAACATAATCTTGGGAAAGACATGGCTGCATGCCATGCGATCGGTAGCGTCAACCTACCATCAGGTAATGCGGTTCCCCAACGAAGCCGGAGTAATTGAAGAGGTCTTTGGAGATCAGATCATGTCCAAACAATGCTTCGTCACCGTAAACGGCAGCCGCGCTGCCAAAGGGTTTGTTCAAATGGTGGAAGAACCAGAGAGCAATGAATTGTTTGCGGATGTTGGCAAAGCCGCTGAACAAAAGGCAGTAGAAGACTTGGTACAGGTAAGAATAGATGAAAAGAACCCGGAAAAGTTCTTTTTGCTTGGCTCATCTATGTCCAGCACTGAGAGGATAGAGGTCATGGAATTCTTGACCTCTAACATCGAAGTGTTTGCCTAGACGCCGTATGACATGCCTGGCATTGACCCAAATTTCATCTGTCACCAATTGAACGTCCACCCAACTGCCAGACCAATTATACAGCACACTCGCAGATCAACACTCCACCACGCTGAGATAGTGGCAGAAGAAGTAGAAAACCTGCTAGAAGCAGGAGCTATCAGAGAGGTGCACTACCCCAGATGGATCTCCAATACAGTAGTGGTGCCAAAGAAGAATGGAAAATGGCGTGTCTGCGTGGACTACAAAACAGTCAACAAGGCAAGCCCAAAGGACAGCTTTCTTCTACCACGGATAGACTAACTGGTAAATCTGACGTCAGGACACAACCATCTTAGCTTTCTTGATGCGTACAGAGGTTACCATCAGATCGCTATGTATGAGCCAGACCAGGAGGTCACATCTTTTACGACGCCAAGAGGACTGTATTGTTACAAGGTCATGCCCTTTGGCCTTAAGAACGCATGGGCAACATTCCAACGGATGGTCACCAAGATGTTCGAACCATTGTTAGGCAGAACAATGGAAGCCTACATCGACGACATGGTGGTCAAGAGCAAGGATAAGAATGACCATCTCAGGGACCTAGGCGAGATGTTTCAGATCCTGAAGAAGCACAAGCTACGCCTTAATGCATCCAAGTGTGCATTCGGCGTAGGATCTGCATCCTAGGCTTCCTGGTGACCAACCGAGGTATAGAAGCAGACCCCTCTCAGATCAAAGCAATCCAAGATCTAGAGAGGCCCAACTCAGTGAAAGAAATACAGCATCTCACCGACATGGCAGGTGCGCTCAACCGGTTTATAAGTCGGTCGTCAGACAGATGTCGACCATTTTTTCGAGCATTAAAGGCCAAGTTTGAGTGGGATGAAGAATGCGACCGCACCCTAGAAAGCTTAAAAGAATACATGTCTTCTCCACCGTTGCTGGTGACCCCAATACCTGGAGAAGAACTATTTCTATACCTGGTTGTTTCACAGCACGCAATTAGCGCAGTATTGGTCCGAGCAGAAGGAATCCAACATCTGCCCATCTTTTATGTCAGCAAGACATTGCTAGGCGCAGAAACCAGGTACTTACCATTAGAAAAATTGGCCTTAACCTTGATGCTGGCCTCAAGGAAGTTGTCGCATTACTTTCACGCCCACACCATAATCGTTCTCACAGCCTTTCCATTAAAAGCTTTGTTTCAGAGAGCGAACTTTTCTGGGCGAATCTTGAAGTGGGCAGTAGAGTTGGGACAGTTCGACATCAAGTTTCAACCCAGAACCGTGATAAAAGCCCAAGCTTTGGCAGACTTTGTTGCAAAATTCACTCTAGGAAGTCATCACATCTGCCCAGTAGACTTGACTGATACAACCAAGGGGATGGAAATTGTCGCCGGAATAGCGTAACCCCTGGTACAGGATACCCAATCAGATCCTAAGGCAGACCAGAGTGAGCAAAGGGAGGAAGAAGCAAACCATGCTACACCAAGCAAAGACTCATCAACAAATAAAGACTTGGTACAATCAGATAATGAGGGGCAAACAACAAACATGGACTTTGAAGAAAACACCAGCAACACCCCCCCCCACTCAGGACCCCAAGACATCATCTGATCCCTCCACTTGCTGGAAACTGTTCGTTGGAGAGATGTGGAAGCTCTTCGTGGATGGAGCGTCCAACAGGCATGGAGCAGGACTGGGCATAGTCCTCATCTCGCTAGATAGCCTAATATGGAGCGAGCAGTCAACCTTGGCTTCCCAGTATCAAACAACGAAGCGGAGTATGAAACGCTTCTGGCAGGCCTAAAATCAGCATTCTACATGAAGGCCACCGAGCTAATGGTTTACAGTGACTCACAGCTGGTGGTAAACCAAATTTCAGGTGACTACGAGGCAAAAGATGACAGGATGGCTAAGTACCAAGAGTTAGTCAGAAAAGAGATCAAGAAATTTGAAGTAATGCGAATAGAGCAGATCGGCAGAGAAAAAAACAGCAGAGCGGACGAACTAGCAGGCTTTGCTTCGATGGCAGATACATCTATCCCTCATCCGTTACTGATTGACTACCTACCAAGACCAAGCATTGAAGAACCCGAAGTAGAAAAGGTATGTTGTGCCGAACTAGGCCCTTCATGGATGGATCTCATTATAATGTTCTTAAAAGACGGCGTCTTACCGGAAGAAAAGAAAGAGGCCAACAAAATAAGAGCAAAGTCACAGCGATTTTAGATCTCCCCATCAATGGCCTTCTACAAAAATCATTCACAGGACCTTACCTAAAGTGTATCCACCCCAGCAAAGTTGAAGCATTCCTGTTCAAGATACACGAAGGCGTATGCGGAAGTCATTAAGGAGGAAGATCATTAGCTTACAGGGCCATTTCGCAAGGATATTGGTGGCCATACATGCAAGCAGATTCAGAGAAGTATGTGAAGAAGTGCGAGAAATGTCAGAAGTTCGCACACCAATACATCAGCCAGCTAGAGAACTTCTACCGTTAACTAGCCCATGGCCTTCACAATGTAGGACTTGGACATAGTAGGACCACTTCCAATAGCACCCGGCAACAGGAAGTTCTTTCTTGCAGCAACAGACTACTTCACAAAGTGGGTGGAGGCGGAAGCACTCGCTTCAATAAAGGAGAAAGATGTGAAGAAGTTCGTCTGGCAAAATATCATCACTCAGTTCGGCATACCAAAAGCTCTAATATCATATAACGGCACTCAGTTCGACGGTAAAATTTTTAGAGGCTTTTGTGAAGAATACAAGATAGAATTCTACAACTCTACACCGGCATACCTCCAAGCAAATGGCCAAGCGGAAGCATCAAACAAAGTCATCTTGGATGGATTGAAGAAAAGGTTAGAGAAGGCAAAGGGCAAGTGGGCTAAGGAGCTTCCCCACATTTTATGGGCTTACCGTACCACACCTCGGCGGTCTACTGGCGAAACACCTTTTTCCTTGGTTTATGGCATGGAAGCAGTAATCCCACTGGAAGTTGACCTCCCCACAATTAGAAGTGAAAATTTTGATCTAGACTTAAATGGAGAAGCCATAGCATTGGAACTCGACCTTGCAGAAGAAAAAAGAGAAAAAGCACTGGTTCACATTGCCTCGTACCAGCAAGAGTTGTCCAAAAAGTATAACAAAATAGTACATCCGAGACAATTCAAAATCGGAGATTGGGTACTGCGCAAAGTGATGGGAAACACCTTGGTACCCGGAGATGGCAAGTTAGGGCCTAATTGGGAAGGACCTTACAAGGTGGTTGGATTAGCAGGAAAATGGGCATATTACTTGGAAGATGAAGACAGCAAAGCCATTCCCAGGCCATGGAACACTGCCAATCTCAAACTATTTTATTTTTAGCTTTTCTTTCAAGTATTTGTAATTTTTCTTTCTTAATAAAACAAGTAGTTTCTTTTCAGTATAGTTGTTTCCTTCTATAAAAAGATTGTTTTAGTGAGTTAGGCGCACTAAAAGCATAGTTGGCCGGAATAACCAACTTTGCACTTTCTTCAGCTAAGATTAGGATCAGTGCTGAAGAAGTTAGCTGGAAAAACCAACACCTCTCCTAAGCCCAGGATAAGGATCCAGGCTGCAGGACGTTTGGTCGGAATAACCAAACACTTTACTCTAGGTTGGCAGGAATAACCAACTTAGAGGTTGGCTGAAATAACCAACACCTCTCCTAAGCCTAGGATAAGGATCCAGGCTGCAGGACGTTTGATCGGAATAACCAAACACTTTACTCTAGGTTGGCAGGAATAACCAACTTAGAGGTTGGCCGAAATAACCAACACCCCTCCTAAGCCCAGGATAAGGATCCAGGCTGCAGGACTTTTGGTTGGAATAACCAAACACTTTATTCTAGGTTGGCAGGAATAACCAACTTAGAGGTTGGCTGGAAAAACCAACACTTAGTTCTCTTCAACCGATATAAAGATCAAGGCTGAAGAGTGGTTGGTTGGAAAAACCAACACTTATTGTTCTTCAGCCGAGATAAGGATTTAGGCTGAAGAGGTTGGCTGGAAAAACCAACACTTAGTGCTCCTCAGCCGAGATAAGGATCAAGGCTAAAGAGTGGATGGCTGGAAAAACCAACACTTGGTAGTACTCTTCAAACTGAGATAAAGATCAAGGCTGAAGAGTGGTTGGCTGGAATACAACTTATTTCAATCTTCAGCCGAGGTAAGAGACCTAGACTAAAGAGGTTGGCAGGTATGACCAGAGATTTCAAGGTTAAAACCGAGATAGTTATCTCAGTCGGAAAGTGTTACACTACATTCAGATTACATTGGAAAGAAAAGGCAAGCATAGATCAAACCGAAACAAAAGTTGGAAGAAAAGAAGATTTCATTAAAAATTCAAATCAAGTACAAAAGGTGGGGCCTCAGCCCGGTTAAAATTTCTTTCCAAAAGCTAAAAGAAGGAAATACAAGATTACGCAAAGAGGTCATCAAGATCCGCATCCAGTTCAACTCGGAGCCCGGTTTTAGCTGGTAGTTCGGTCGTTAAGTCTTCTACCGGTGGCTCCACCCAAGCTGGCTGAGCAAGGGGATCATTGACGACCGGGGCATTGTTAGGCTCAGTTTCTTCTTTATCATCCTCAGCTTGAAGGAATTTTTGTTGAATGGCGGCCGCATACTCCGCCATACAGCTCAGTATGAAGTACGTAGGAGGGTTCAGGAAACGTCGGTCTCTGGACCGTGACCGAGATGTTCCATAGCAGCCTTCCACCCACACTTGAAAAATAGATTCTTAGCGGCTTCACACTGTAAGATATACGTGGCTTCGCCTTCCTTATAACCGCGGTCTTCCGCGTCCTCAACCTTCTTCTCCAGCTCGGTTATCTCGGCATTCTTTTTTCCCTCAAGCTTGGCCAGCTCACGCAGGTATTTGTCTTTCATCACAACCAGGGCTTTTTGTTTATCAGCATCAGCCGAGGTAACTAGTCCGGTGAGTCGAGCCACCTCGGTCTCTAGCTCAGCCATCTTTTGTTGGGACTCTTTTAGCTCGTCCTTCTTTTCATTAGCCTCGGCCATGGCCTGCCTGGTGGTTTTTCGAAGTTCCAACACTCGCTTGTGAGCGATGTGGTTTTTCTGTATGGCCTGCAAAAGGATGGTAAGAAACTTTTTAAGTAAAACCGAGGCGAAAGTTGTAAAAATTTGAAAGATAAGCAAAGGAGCTACTTACCAGCACCATTGATTTTGTGGACGAGTGAAGGGCCTTCAGCTCAGTTAGGTGGTCGTGGTGCTTCATGTCGGCTGGAAGGCAAACGCTTTTGGCAAGGTTGAATGCCATAAAGTGGTCTTTTTATGCGACCACTAAGTCAGAATCCTTGATAGCGCGGTTCTGAAACATGATCTTTAGTACCCACTTCGAGGAGCTAGCTCGGTCTAAGCGCTCAGGTGGGGGGCTTGGTGGAGTGGTTTGAGGCACCATGGTTTCATCCTCGTCTAAGAGGCGTGGCTCGGTTATGGAAGTCCGAGCACGCTTGCTTGCCCGAGATGATGAAGGTTGGTGGGATGGTAAGGCTACCACAGTCTCCTGTGTTTGATCGGCTGGCCGTATCTCGGGCTGGTTTGTCTCGGTGATGAGGGCTCTTACGGCTCTCTTCTTGGCCATTTCTTGCTCAGCGGTTAGAGGGATTAGATTGATTTGAGGCAAGGTTGGATCCGATTCAGGAGAGGCTTCCAACAAAAAGTCAGTTACCTTTGTCTTTCGTCTGCTCCTATAACGGTAGGTCGGCTCAAAATTTAGTAATTCGATCCAGCTTCTATTTGGGTATCGCAGCGCGGCACGTAGTACATTCAAGTCGGGGTAGCTATATTGGGACTTGAGAAAGTCCAAATCTGCATTAAGGAAGACAACAGTTAGTACGGTTCAAGATAAGAAAACCGAAGTAAAGAGAAGCATGGAATTGAGCCGAGGTAATCCTACCGGCTACATCCTTGTTCCAATTTATTCTGTCGCCCGGGATCTGGGCTTATTGGTCCTCAAAGTTTCCAGATACCCAGAAGAAATCATCATCATTCACATCTTTATCTGTGGTATTTTTTATTATCTTTTCACGACGGCGTCTTATTCTTAAATAGTAAACCCAGCCATCTTCAGCCGATCCTATGGAGTATTAGTGGAAGAGCTCGGCTAGACTGAGATTAAGGCCAGCCCGGCGGTTTAGCTCGGCAATGCCGTTTACTATGCGGTATGAATTGGTGGAAAGTTGGGTAGGGCAAAGGTTTGTTTGTCTGAGGAATTCACAAAGAAGGGGTTGTACGAGGAATCTAAGCCCAGTTTCTATGATGGAAAGAAGGGTGAAGGGAACAAAGCCCGATTTACCCCAAGGGGTGGTGTCTAGGTCGGCTAAAGAAAGGTGGACATCGTCAGGGATATGGTAGTCCCTTCGGAACTCGGCCATAGACCCTGGAGAGTTTACCAAAAACCTATATTTACCCATTTGCTCTTAAATTATGAATAAATTAAGTTGTGTATTAGCTCGGTCATGAAACGACGGTGAGTAGCTCGGTTGAGCGTTCAAGGAAGTACCTGGAAACCTAAGTCTGCAAAGTGAAAAAAGAAAGGTGTTAAGCACAAATCGTTGGACCGTGCTAAAAGAAACAAAGGCAAGATAAATGAAGTCCTAGCTCGGCTACGTGGGGTACTATCCATTTTTAGCTCGATTTGAGCAATTGCCTTTAGCCCAGTTGAGCATTTGGGGTAGCATTCTTAGTTCGGTTTTGACTAAGAGTGCTGGTTTAGCCCCAAGTTGTAGCTTGGTTAGTGGTGAAGGCTTTCTAGTGCTGCATCGCACAAACCTAGTACGGTTCGATAGCTCGGCTAAGATGAGCAAAAGAATCCTAGTTCGGCTGGGTGTACGTCTTAAGTACAAACAAGATCCTAGCTCGGTTGGAATTCTATTTAGGATCAAACACATCGTTCTACAGGTTATTCATGAATGCAATGGTTCTATTACACTGTTTTTTCCCAGAAAAATGGAAACAAAAATGCTATATGTGTTGTGAAAAGCATACGAGTATTGTGCTATATATTTCAGAAACTAGACAAACAAAAAAGAAATGGGACTGAGGTACTTACAGTTTGAAGACGAGAGGATGAAGATCGTAGATCGCAAGGAGAAGGTTCACAAGCATTGTGTTTTGGAAAAATGGATGCTCAGAAAGAGAGAAGAAGATGAATAGTGGTGCGTATGGTTCAAAGAGTAGGGTTTTTGTGAAAAGAACGAGTTTGGGCGAGATTGTTCAAATGTTGCGAGGTACGAAGGCGGCTATGACAGTTGTATTCAGCCAGTGGGGGCTTGCCACGTGTCTTTGGAAGAGTAAGCGATTCAGATGACAGCGTGACTGAAGAGACGTTTTTCGACCGAACCAATCGGCAGCTCGGCAGCATTTTATCTCGGTTCAAAGAGTAAAGTTTTTAGCTCGGCTGATAACAATTAATCCCAATCATGCTGTGCAGATGGAATTAAGGGGCAATTGAGAGGGTAATTTATAAATAAATTGGACCGAGCTGAGTAATGGGTCGTTCTATGGGCCACGGTAGAAAAGGGCTTGGCAAGTGGACTGTAGTATTAGCGCGGTCCAAGGAGAATGACAGTTATCACGGTCGGAGTGGAATTAGCCCGGTCATAGTGTTTAAAGCCAAGGTATGATGGCTTCACACGGTGGACCTCGCTTTGATTAGTACGGTCGTAGCAGGCCGTATATTAGCCCGGTTCCAACAAGCAACCGAGGTACAACTGAGTGAAAGCCTAGCTAGCTTGGCGTTGTGCATTAGAGCACCGAGCTTGGTAAGCTCGGTCTTAAGTTAACAGCCCGGTTGGAGTAGGCATAACCAAGGTACATGCACTAAAGGGAAGATCTGAGTCGGGTTAGCTCGGTCGCACTGCCATCCAACCGGGGTAAAACCATCTCACTTGGTTTAAGCAGTGAGGGGGGTGTTGAAGGGTAAGCATTATCTTTCAGGAGTGTGACTCCTAGGAGGACTCTACATGGAGGAATAAGAGTCCTACAAGGATTGTGTCACGCAGAACCTATAAAAGCTCACAACCTCACCTATGGAGAGGTAACACAACTTTGATTCCCGAATACACAGAGTTTTTGTCTATTTGTCTGTTTTGCTGACTTAGGCATCGGAGAGGTATCCGGCACACACCCGCCAGCTAGCTCACGTTTGTGTTTTCAGGGAGTAAAGCGACGACGTTTGGAGGAGCGCAGACTTGATCAACAGGACTATATGAGAAGGTTTATTTATTTCCCGTACAATTACTCTTTCATATAATAGAAAGGTAAGAATGAGTTTGTTTTCTAAAATTGTAGAAGAGTTTTTAATTTTAAAAAAATGTTATAATGAGAAAGAGAGAGAGAGAGATTGATTTGACAAGGGGGAAAGTCTCTGGTTTTTTACTTTAGATTGAAAACTCTGGTTTTTCTTGGTAAATGAAAGTGTCATACTTATCTAAAGTTTCTATGAAATAAAATAGGAGGATTTTTTAAAATATATTAAAATATTTTAGAGATATATTTTGTTTTAAGAGTTGAGATTAATTTATAAATTCATTCTAGAATCAAGATTTTCTTAATTTCCACTCACTATCTTCTTTTCCTCCCTTTTGTTTACTCATGCATTCTCTCTCTCTCTCTCTCTCTCTCTCTCTCTCTCCTACATAGAACTGTGCAAAATACCGCCCAATCCACTAAAACCGCACTGATCCACATCAATCTGCACCGCTCTAACCGCTAATCGATATTTAAACTTTTAAATTTATAATCCGCCAACCGAACCACTCCGCTCTGGTATAGTTAATACATATATATTTTTTAACATCCAATGAAATGTCAATGTAAAAATGAGTATGAAAGAGATTTAAGATACGAAATTTATTACAAATTAGTAGTTATATATATGAAACATATTATGTAAAATTACTTTGTGTTTTTGTGTTATATATCTAAAAAATATTATACAAATTAGTATTATATATTATGCAAATGTATGATAATTAGTTAAAATATTATTCAATCTGCCAATTCCCCAAAAAATTCCCAAACTGCAATTTGTCAATCGATTAAACTGCTAATCCGCCATTCGATTTGTAATTTTACTTTCAAACTGTCTGAATCGTACCTCGCACACCCCTACTCCTACCCACTCATCTTCTTTTTCCTCCTTTTTTTTGTTCACTAATACATTCTCTCTCTCTCTCTCTCTCTCTCTTACCCACTTTCCTCCCTCTTTCCTTTTAATTTTTTTTTCTTATTTTTTTTATTTTCCCTTTTTTATTCACTTTTTTTATTTGTACCATACCTTCAGGCATGAACATACACTAATTATTATATAAAATAGGATTGAAGATTGTCGTTGTGTCATAAGACACAACAATCCTGTTGTTGTGAGGAACTTTAGAGGTATTTCCTAAGTATATTTTGATAATTCGAACAATTCATATTATAAAATTTGTCGATTATATCATTTATATAAAAAAATAAAATTAATCAGATATTGATAACCCCATGATCAAGTCGTAATTGTTTTTAAAATATTATTAACATCATGTTAACAAATTATCTTTTTTAAAAAAATGTTTAATTTACTTAATTTTTTACATAAATAATCTACTCAACAAATATTATAATATGAACAATTTAAATTATAAAAAAAGACTCAAAATACACTCTCAATAAACTTCCCAACAACCTGGTGTGTCATAACGCACAACAAAAGTCCAACTCCAATAAAATATACATTGTATGTGAAAGTTTTCTTGGTAATGGTAGAATCAAATACACTCTCAGTAAACTTCACAACAACCTGGGGTCACAAGGCACAACAAAAATCCAACTCCAATAAAATATACATTGTATGTGAAAGTTTTCTTGGTAATGGTAGAATCAAATACACTCTCAGTAAACTTCACAACAACCTGGGGTCACAAGGCACAACAAAAATCCAACTCCAATAAAATATACATATGTGAAAGTTTTCTTGGTAATGGTAGAATCAAATACACTCTCAATAAACTTCACAACAACCTGGTGGGTCATAAGGCAGAACAAAAATCCAACTCCAATAAAATATACATTGTATGTGAAAGTTTTCTTGGTAATGGTAGAATCAAATACACTCTCAATGAACTTCACAACAACCTGGTGGGTCATAAGGCACAACAAAAATCCAACTCCTATAAAATATACATTGTATGTGAAAGTCTTTCTTGGTAATGGTAGAATCATAATTGTACAGGGAATCTGCAATTTAGAGAATCTCTAATGGTGGGATTAAAAAATTGTATTAAAGTGATAGAGTTAGTTATACAAAGAATATAGTCAAAGTCTTTCTTGGTAATTCTGCGCTTTAGAGCATGGTGGGATTAAAAAATTGTATTATAGTGATAGAGTTAGAAGTTACATAGAGTCTGTAATTTAGACATCTTCAATAATGGAATTAAAAAAAAAAAAGAAAAAAAAGTATGTTAAAGTGTTTTAAATGATATAAAAATACAAAAAAAAAGTGAGATTTATTTGTGTGTATTGAGTATTTGTTACTTTAAAGAGTGAGTGAATAGTTCAATAATGTAGTTAAGATATATGTTTAATGAATAATAATGTAGTTAAGATATTTGTAGTTAAGATATATGTTTAATGAATAATATATATTTTATAAGTACAGTCTTTTATTAATTTATAATATTTAATTAGGTAAGATCTTTTATTAATTTATATATAAATTTATATTTTATTTTCATAAATTTTTAAAGACTAAATAAGTTTGAATTAAATATTTTAAAAACATAGTAGATTAAATCGATAGTCTACTCGATAATTCAAGAATTAAGTAGATAATTTAACAATAATTTAAAAGTAAAAAATTTAATTAACTCGTAAAAAAAAATTATGAATTACATACTACCATAAGTCTATAATTATTTAATTAAATTTATATATAGAGTTACACATTATAACATCTCCCATAAGTCTATAATTATTTAATTTATATATAGAGTTACATATATACTTCCAAACTCACTGATCAAGAATTAATTTTCCTCACAACCAACCATCGATATGGCAGTCTGCAACTCTTGCAATCCCACCCTCCGATCACATACTTTGCTTTGTTCTTTTTTCTTCTTCTACTTTGTGATCACCCTTTACTACTTCCCCCTTCATGCAAATGCACTGAGCTTCAACTTAACCAATATTAATCAAATGTTTGAAAATGTCACCATGAAAAGAAATGCTATATTATCCAATGACGTCATCCGAATCACTCCAAACGAAATATGGAAAGTCGGTCAAGCCACATATAAAGATCCTTTTGACCTTGGGGACCAAGCTTCTGAAACATTGACAAACTTCAACACTTATTTCTTGTTTGCCATTGATTCAGAAGAAAACTCAAGTTTTGCTGATGGGCTTACATTCTTCCTTATTCCTCACGATTCCCCATCCAGTTTAACCAAGGCTGGCTACCTGGGTCTTCCAAAGGAACCCCCCTCACAGAATCAATTTGTTGCTGTGGAGTTTGATACCTATCCAAATGAATGGGATCCACCGGAAACTCACGTAGGTATCAATATCAACTCTCTCACATCTAGTGCTACTGCAACTTGGTACAACAACATAACTTATGGGAAAGATAACAAAGCCTGGATTAGTTATGATTCTAGTTCTAAAAATTTGAGTGTTGTTTTCACTGGATATACAAATAATACTAGTGTTGAAAGTGTCCTTAGTTATCCAATTGATCTAAGGAATTACTTACCAGAATGGGTTACAATAGGGGTCTCAGCTGGAACAGGAATATATTCTGAGAAACATATTATTAAATCATGGTCATTCAATTCGAGTCCCAATCTCAGTCCAAGTCTAAGAAACAAAAAGCCACTAGTAGTGGGATTGACTGTAGGATCATTTGGTTTGGTTTGTGGGTTGGCTTCATTTGTGTTTGTCTTGTGGATGAAAAGGACAGATGAGGAGGTTGCATCTAATATGTCCATGGATAATGACTTTGAGGTAGGTACTGGGCCAAAGAAGTTTTCGCATGGTGAATTGCTTTGTGCAACAAATAAATTCGCGGATATACTTGGACGGGGAGGATTTGGGGAGGTTTATAGAGGTTTTTTGAAGGAATCCAACTCCAATGTTGCTGTGAAGCGGATATCAAAGGGATCAAAACAGGGAAGAAAGGAGTATGCATCTGAAGTGAAGATCATTAGTCGGTTGAGGCACAAAAATTTGGTGCAACTACTTGGTTGGTGTCATGAGAAAAGAGAACTCCTACTTGTTTATGACTTCATGGAAAATAGAAGCTTAGATTACCATCTCTTCGAAGAAAAAAACTTGTTGACATGGGCGATGAGGTACGAAATTGCTCAAGACTTGGCCTCAGCATTACTTTACCTACACGAAGAATGGGAACAATGTGTGTTGCATAGGGATATAAAATCAAGCAATGTCATGCTAGATTCAAATTTCAATGCTAAACTAGGGGATTTTGGATTAGCTAGGCTTGTCAACCATGACAAAGCTTTGCACACAACAGTTTTGCAGGGACTATGGGTTACGTGGCACCTGAATACCTAGTTACACACAAAGCTAGTAAAGGATCAGATATTTATAGTTTTGGAATTGTGCTATTAGAGATAGCTTGTGGAAGAAAATCCATTGACTCCAAGGTCCCAGAAAGTCAAATGATATTGGTGCAGTGGGTTTGGGATCTCTATGGTACCAGTAGATTTCTTGAAGCAGCAGATCCGAAGATACGTACAGAGTTTGTTCAAGAACAAATGGAACGTTTGATGATTGTTGGGCTCTGGTGTGCTCACCCTAATCACAATCTCCGACCTTCAATTAGGCAAGCAATTCAAGTGCTTAATTTTGAAGCTCCATTGCCGAATCTCCCAACAGAGATGCCCGTGCCAACATTTGTTACACCTATGGTAAATACTTCTTCATCTTTGGTTTCTTGTACCCATGGCTCTATTACTTTTTCTAATAGCGGTCGATTGTAGTCTTCAAGCTATAGTTACCATGGAGGAGGGGGCTTCGGCTTCGACATCCTCCTCCTTTAACTCCTATTTTCTTCTTTCCTTTTCTTTGCCTTTTTGCTTAAATAACCTTGCAAACTTTGTCTTTCCAACCCTCTCTCTCTTTGTGAGACATTTCTTCACCAGATTTGCCTTCTCCCTCCTCCTCCACCTCACTCTAGCGCCATCACTACCTCACTGCCATCGAATCTTCCACTACCCTTTAAATATGCCACCTCTCAGTCTCTAACCTGCACGGCCCTGCCACCGCTTCTCCATCTCTTCATCTCCACTATATCTGCCTTCGGCCGTCGTTTCTATCGCCGTCTTCCCACTGCTACCTTTGGGATTGAAGGGTTTTTTTGGTTTTGTTATCTTTTTGTTTATTTGTGTTTGGTTGTGTGGCTTGGGTTCCATTGATGGTGTGATTACAGCTTACCTTCTCTGTGGATGTAGCCTATGTTTTGCGAGCTTTGTGTCTTGATTTATTCATAGCTTCTCCTTGGACTTTGTTTTGAGTATTTTTTTACTTTGTTTGGTGTAAGCTTATATCTTGTTGGTATAAATTCCTTTGTAAGTGCGGTTTGGCTTTATTTAATGAAAATTTCTCTTGATAAAAAAAAAGTTATAGTTACCACACAAATTTCTATAAATCCACCTCATTCTCTATTTCTGCATCAGCTTTTTTTCTTCTTGTAATGATTTGTGTTTCACAAGGCTGTAGATAATCATCAATTAATGTGAGTTTAAATATCAAATGGTAGTAATTAGACTACAAAATTACATAAATGAGTTGCTCACTTATTTCATTTAAATGACAATAAATATGACATTAAGTAACATGGTATTTCCATTGCAATTATCATTTGTTAAGCTTCTAATTTTGATCAAAACAATAATGTGGCCTACTGTTTTGATAACATTTTAAAAGTTGAGAATTTTAATTAAAATAATTAAAAATATATGATTTAGTTTGTTAATAATCCTAGATTTTGAATTTTTTTTTCTATATTTTGTAATTAAAGTAATAAATTTAAAAATTAGAGCTCCAATGTTTCCTATCACCACTGGCAGTTGGCTTGATCAAGTCTACATTGGAAATTTGATCACAAAAGTAATTTTCCAAATAAATGTGTGGACCACATCTTTCCGTATAACTGGTTGTTCCTTATCATGAGATCAAGTTTCTCAAGTGTCTTTATTATTTATCCATCTCCTAATATAAAGGTGTTTGTTATATCTCTTTCATCAATTACAATATTTCTAATAACTTTCAATACCGATGAATAACTTCTCACGTCACAAAACACAATGTGAGTTATAATAGGAGTTAGGCCTACATTAGTGGTAGAAAATGTTGTGTCTATTTATTTTTTAAAAAAATTTAAGAATACTTAATCATTTTATATGAAATGAGTCTTATAAAATGTCTGAATTTTATCTTTGTATTTTATTTTGTAATCAAATTATATAATATAAGCAAAAACGTTGTGAGGCCTTTTGAGTTTGAAACTCTCAACACAATTTTTTTATTTTTTTGAATTTCTAAAATACATAAATACTCATGTCATTTAATCATTGGTTATTACATTTTAAATACAATTAGTAATTAATTATTTAGTTCATAAGGTAAATTAAAATTTTAATTGTCATTAATTTCTACAGTGGTGCTACATGCACCATTTAGTATATTAATCAGTATATTAACAAATTTTTATGAAGATATCTATTTATAGGGTCAATATTAAATTTATATAATATAGAATCATGTATGAAATAAATTGGACAATAAATATTTTTAAATAAAAATCTAACTAAAAATAATGCAGGGGAATGGGGATGCTGCGGTTTGTGCAAAACAGCAACGATTGCTGTGCATATGTAGGGTGCCGTTTTGTTCCTTTGGTTAATTAATTAATTTATTATTTTATTATTATTATTATTATTAATTTGTAGAAATGGTATTGGATCTTTAAAAGTATCTTTTGAGGCAAAGTTTTGCTGGTTAACAAAAAAAACTTGGAGAAATCACACCCAAAAAAAAAAAATCAAATTTGATTATAGTAATAAAATAAGTTTTCATGTTTTAATTTTTTTAATTTAAACTCTTATCTCTTGATTTGTTTTTAATTTAAATTATTTGTCCATTTTATTAAATAAAACAGACATAAAAAATGTATTTTAGCCATTCAAGTCAATGTAGACATATATAAAATTTCTGAAATACCTTTTTTGTTAAGTTTAATGACCTAAAATACCATTTTTTCACTGGTTTTACTTAAAATATTAGAGTTTAAATTGATAAAATTAAAATCTTAGGATTCATTTTTTTATAACGATCAAATTTAAAAGTTTTCTATTTATTTATAATTTTCCCAAAAAACTTTGACCAAATTGTTACTGGTTTTTTATTGGTTGTTTTAAAAAATAAAAATAAAAATTATGCAATGAATCACTGTGGTTAAAAATTAAATATTTTTAAAAAAATAAAATTTTAATACATGTTGTAAGCATAATGTTTTTAATACAATCAATAATATTTTGATCAAAGTTTTTTTATTTAAATAAATGAAATTAATAAAAAGTTAATGATACTTTGTCACAAGGAATATTTTCAACAAGGAAAATGAGTTAGAGCACTAATTAGTGCTACCACTAATGATGTGTCAGTGGGTTTCACCATGAATGATTTGATGTTTTGGTTTTGGTGTTGTATTTTTTTTCTTTTTTATTGAGTGTCATGTCATTAGTGGTCTCTTTAGAGCTCCAAAATTAGTGGTCTCTATCATTGTTGTTTCAACAACTAATACCATTTCTACCACACTACCCAAGAAAATAATAATAATAAAGACAAAGTAGCAATACGCTGCCCTTGCTGCTGTGAAACCCACTCCCATTATTTTAGACTAAGGAAGAATTTGGTTCACGCCATGGCCAAAGTTTATTAACTAAATGTCACATTGTCAAAGTTTCAAGAAATCAAAAATGGACCTCATTTAATATAATAGTAGATTATATTAAAAAGAAAATGAAATTACATGCAATTATTTAAGGACAGCATTCTCAGTAAAGATATATTAATTTGTAAAATTTTCAGCCAATAAGTATGATTTAAAATTTTATATTCAAATAGAATTTTAGCCAAAAAAAACCTATTCACATCACAAAAGTTAATGGTATTTTAGAACAAAAATAATAATAATAAATAAAAATAACAGCACAAAAGAAACTAAATAAATTAATTAATTAAAACAAAAATAAATTAAAATAAAAAATAAGAACAAGAACAAGAACAAAAACAAAAACATAAACATAAAAAAAAAAAAACAAAAACAAAAAAAAGAACAAAAATAAAAATAAAGATAAACAAAAATAAAAAAAATAAAAATTACATAATATTAAATAAAATAATTTAAAACTCTCAGTAATAGAAGTATCAAAATATAGTAGCATCATCGTCATCTAGAATATACTAGCATTTTAAGTTGCTATTAACGCATTATTTTATTGAGTAACACTACATTTCATAAAGAAAAAGCTATCTTACAAGTAAAATAGTATTACAGTAATTTTAAAGTATCTCAAGAAAAATTACATAACATTTATTGTATTTTTAATATAAGTATCTAAAGAAACATTACATATGATTTTTAAAATAAAGTTGCATGTAATTTCTTCAAAATAGAAATCTCAGAAAAAATATGTTTGGTTAGCCTTGCTAACTATGATTCCACCTCATGTTTGACGTTTGTTTAGAGTTTTCAAAATGTAATTTCACGCTCAGTTTTGAAAACTCTATCAAATGCGAAAAAATTTGGGTTAACTGGTCGTTCGGCCGGTTGACCGGAACAGTGTAATTTTTTTTTTTTTTTTGCAATTGACATACGTTAATTTTTATATATTCGAAAAAAATATTTTTCAAATTTTTAAATTTTTTTTATGTGTTTTAATAGAATTTTGAGTTGTATGTTTGGTTATGAGTTATAAATTTTTGTATCAAATATCATATATCACATCAAAAATTTCCCAATCAATTCAAAACTCTTTCACCAAACAAATTTTTCACACTCAAATCATAATTTCAAAACTCACAAACTCAAAATACAACTCCTACTCTCAAATCATAATTAGAAAGTTCTACCAAATGCAACCAGTAATTTACAGAATTTTTAATCAATAAGTATAATTTAAAATTTTATACTCAAATATAATTTTACGGAATTACATGTAAAACACTCTAACATGTATTCCTCATTCTGTCTTTAATGAGGATAAAGAGACAGATGGATTAGTGGGTGGAGAGAGAGGAGCTCCATAATGGAATAAAGAAAGATATTTTGCATAGAAAATGATTGAAATTCTAATAAAATTATTAATTTATTTATTAAACACTCACGTTGGTGTAGGATTTATACGAGTATGAATATCATATTTATGTGAATATTTGATAAAAAAATTTAATAATTTTGTTAGAATCTCTAACATTGTTGATTTCGTATACAATAATATTTGAAAATTTTAATTTGAGAGCTCTAATATAACTCTAATAATGTGGAGAGTGTCCATATGAAGGTGGGGTTTACACTCCTCTCTCTATCTCTTTTTATTCTCTCTCTTCTACCTCATTAAAGTTTCATTTAAAATTTTAATAGTAAAATTATGTGCCATTACTCATTCATATAATAGAGAGATAAGAATGAGTTTGTTTTCTAAAATTGTAGAAGAGTTTTTAATTTTAAAAAAATGTTACAATGAGAGAGAGAGAGAGATTTGACAAGGGGAAAGTCTCTGGTTTTTTACTTTAGATTGAAAACTCTGGTTTTTCGTGGTAAATGAAAGTGTCATACTTATCTAAAATTTTTATAAAATAAAATAGGAGGATTTTTGAAAATATATCAAAATATTTTAGAAATGCATTTTATTTTAAAAGTTGAGATTAATTTATAAATTCATTCTAGAATTAAGACTTTCTTAATTCCCACTCACTACCTTCTCTTCCCCCTTTTGTTTACTCATGCATTTTCTCTCTCTCTCTCTCTCTCTCTTATCTAGGACTGTGCAAAATATTGCCAAATTCGTAAAAATTGCATTGATCCGCATCAATCCACACCACTCTAACCGCTAACCACGGTTTAAACTTTTAAATTTATAATCCGCCGACCGAACCACTCCGCTCCAGTATAGTTAATACATATATATTTTTTAACATCTAATGAAATATCTGTTGGAAAAAATGGTTTAATATAGGCATATTTTTTAGCCCAAATTTGGGTGGGCCCCAAACGTCTTTTGGCATGAGTCCAAAGAGGTGACGTGTTCCTTGCCGCGTGGCAAGTCACACGGTGAAGACGGAACGTCAAAACCATTTATGAGTGAATGGGAAGTTGACGTCGTTTTCGGGTTTAATATTAATTTTTTAGATAAAAATTCTTTTGAATTTTTTCAATAAAAGTTATTGTAGTAATTTAATTTAATTCTAAATTCAATTTTGGGTTCCTAAGTGATTTCCTAAAGTTTGTAATTGTGGGAATTTAATTTAATTCTAAATTCAAATTTTAGGTTCCTAAGTGGTTTCCTAAAATTCGTACTTCTTACTTTATTTATTAAACTATTCAATTTGTTTTATATATATTTTTTCAAAATAGTTTATTTAATAAAGTGTTACTAATTTGAGTTCCAACAGGTTGAATAGTTCCACTAACGGTTCGCTTTTCAAAATATTTTAAAAGTGCTCCAGTTCATACCAACGGACACTTTTCAAAACATTTGAATTTTAGTGCATCTCTTCATTCCATTTTTGGTACCTGTTCGGATTGATGTATTTGTCTATAAATACAAATCCTTTTCCAACAGTCCAAGATGATCCCAAAAATCAGTCTGAAATATTTTTTGCTGTCCTTAATTCTGCAATTTTGCATTATTCTTCATATTAGTTTTAGTATAAATTTCAGAGAGTTAGAACACAGGTTTTGTTCGTCGAACAAATTGTTTTGAGTACTACTACAATTTATGAAGATCATTGTATCCTGGGAGATAGACACCATTCAACCGTAAGTACCGTAGCGGGGCGAATCTGTCTTAAGGAGAGAGTGTCACACACTCGACTGGTCTTAATTTTAATTTGGTTCGATAAATAAATCTGGTATGTTATTTATTTATTTTGTTTGAATTTATTTCAAGTTATTTTATTTACACAGAAGATTGTTCCAACAATCTTAAGACAGATTTGAATTATTATGTTTACAGAATTTTTCGTTTGTTTCCTTTTCTAAGAAAATTATTTTCTGTGGATTTACAAAATAATATTCTGGTTGGAAAAACAAATAGTGATTATATGCTATTTGACAGATAGTAGTAATATACTGTCTATTTTCTTTGACAACTAGTAGTACGATACTGGTGTTCATTAACAATTCAGAATATATTTTTGTGAAATTTAGTAAGAAAATTAATTTTGGTTTTTAGAAATTATTTTCTGAGTTTTCATTAATTAAAATTCCGTTTCAGTATTTTAATTATTGGAGTGTTACAAGATATTTAAGTTTCTGTGTGAAATTAATTTGGTTAAATAAAATTATATTTTATTTCCAAATTAATTGAAAAATAAAAGTTATACAGAATTATTTTGGTGTTAAATAAAATTATATTTTATTTCTAAATTAATTGAAAAATAAAAGTTATATTCTTATTTCTTTTATTTTTACAGAATTTAATTTTCTATGTGGAATTATTTTGGTTAAATAAAATTTTATTTTATTTCCAAATTAATTAGAAAATAAAAGTTACATTCTTGTTTCTTTTATTTTTACAGAATTTAGTTTTCTGTGTGGAATTAATTTGGTTAAATAAAATTTTATTTTATTTTATTTCAAATTAATTGAAAATAAAAGTTACATTTTGTTTGTTTCTTTTATTTCAACAGATTTTATATCTGCAGTTTTGGTTTAATTAGTTTAAATAAAATTTTATTTTATTTTCAAGTTAATTGGAAATAAAAGTTACAATTTTGTTTCTTTTATTTTTTAACAGAATTTATTTCTGTGTTTTTTGGTTTAAATTTCCTCTGTAGTGTAAAATTCTAATTCTAATTTTATTTTATAATTTAGAATTTACGGCTACTAAAACCAGTACTGGTATGGTGATTGCCATTACGCCAACCTCTCCTTATGTTGGAACTGTGCCAGTAAATCATAGTGGAAAACCAGAGAAGTTCTTAAGAACTGATTTTTGCAAAGGCAAAGGAAGAACAAGTAAGAAGGTTACTAAAGCCGATATAACCGATATAACCAAAATGGATATAATTTCCAATGGTGTAGATGTCATAAATCTTTCTGCAGTTGTTCGAGGCAAATCTTGTCGGAAATCCTAAAGAATGGTGGGTGGACACTGGTGCTACTCGCCATATCTGTGCCGACAAAAAGATGTTCACATCTTATTCTACAGTGGCCAATAGTGAACAACTTTTTATGGGCAACTTCTCAACTTCTAAAGTTGAAAGACAAGGAAAGATTATTCTGAAAATGACATCTGGAAAGGAACTCACTCTCAACAATGTGTTACATGTACCGGACATTCGCAAGAATTTAGTTTCCGGATCTTTGTTGAGTAAGAATGGGTTTAAGCTAGTTTTTGAAAGTGACAAGTTTGTACTTACCAAAAACGGAATGTATGTTGAAAAATGTTACATGTCTGATGGCCTTTTCAAGATGAATGTAATGACTGTTGTACCCTCTGGTATTAATAAAGATACATCTTCTTCTTACTTGCTTGAGTTTTCAAATTTTATGGCATGGTAGACTAGGACATGTTAATTATGGATCTATACGCAGATTAATTAATATGGAATGTTTACCTAAATTTGCTATTGATTCAAATCATAAATGTGAAATTTGTGTTGAGGCAAAATTATCTAAAACTCCTTTTCATACAATTGAAAGAAGTACGGAACCACTTGAATTAATTCATAGTGACATTTGTGATTTTAAATCAATTCAAACAAGAGGTGGAAAAAAGTATTTTATCACTTTTATAGATGACTATACTAGATATAGTTATGTTTATTTAATTCGAACCAAGGATGAAGCTTTGGAAACTTTCATTCAATATAAGAATGAAGTTGAAAATCAACTTGGTAAGAAAATCAAGAAAATTAGAAGTGATAGAGGTGGTGAATATGAATCACCTTTTGGTGAATTTTGTAAAGAACATGGAATAATCATCAAACCACCGCTCCTTACTCACCTCAGCAAAATGGAATTGCTGAAAGGAAAAATAGGACTTTAAAAGAAATGATGAATGCCATGTTAATAAGTTCTAAATTACCTCAGAACTTGTGGGGGGAAGCAATACTTTCTGCAAATTATATTTTAAATAAAGTACCCCGAAAGAAAGTGAATCAAACACCTTATGAATTGTGGCATAGAAGAGTACCATCCTACAAATACTTAAAAGTGTGGGGGTGTTTGGCTAAAGTGCTATTCCTAGTTCTAAAAAGACTAAGATAGGTCCTAAGACCATTGATTACATTTCATTGGTTATGCCAAGAATAGTAGTGCATATCGGTTTTTGATTTATAAATCAGAACATACCGAAATGCATGTAAATACTATTATTGAGTCTCGGAATGCATCTTTCTTTGAACATGTATTTCAAATAAGACTGGACAAGAGACTAGTAATAATAAGAGATCTTTTGATGCTATTACTAGTAATGATCAAGAACATGATCAAGAACAAGAGTTAGATCAAAATGAGGAAGATGAACCTAGGCGTAATAAACGTGCTAGAACTCAAAATCTTTTGGTCCAGACTTTCTAAATATTTGTTAGAAAATGAGCCTTTAACTTTTAAAGAGGCTATGTCCAGTCCTGAAGCTCCTTTATGAAAAGAAGCTGTCAACAGTGAAGTTGAATCTATCTTGCAAAATCACACTTGGGAATTAGTGGACTTGCCACCAAGTTGTCAACCTCTTGGGTACAAGTGGATTTTCAAAAAGAAAATGAAAGCGGATGGATCAATTGACAAGTACAAGGCAAGACTTGTGGTCAAAGGATTTAGACAAAAAGAAGGTCTTGATTACTTTGACACATACTCACCGGTTACTAGAATAACATCTATTAGAATGCTAATTGCCATTGCATCTCTATACAATCTAGAAATTCATCAAATGGATGTTAAAATCACTTTCTTAAATGGTGAGTTAGAGGAAGAAATTTACATGGAACAACCAGAAAGTTTTTCTGTTCCAGGAAAAGAAAAGAAAGTGTGTAAATTAGTTAAATCATTATATGGTTTAAAACAAGTGCCAAAGCAATGACATGAGAAATTTGACAAGGCAATGATGTCAATGGATTTAAAATTAATGAGTGTGACAAATGTGTTATATAAAAACACAGACAAAGGTTATGTCATTGTATGTCTTTATGTAGATGATATGCTCATCATTGGTAGTAATAATGACATGATTAAAACTACCAAGAAAATGTTGAATAAACATTTTGACGTGAAGGACATGGGCATTACTGATGTAATTCTTGGTATGAAAATTACCAAAACATCATAAGGATATGTTTTGTCACAATCTCATTACATTGAGAAAATACTTGACAAATTCAACAAAGATGATGATCATCTTGCTAGAACACCTGTAGATGTTAATTTGTATCTTTCTAAGAATGTACATGAAAGTATTTCTCAATTAGAGTATACTCAAATTATTGGAAGCTTAATGTACTTAATGAACTGCACTCGCCCAGATATAGCTTATGCAGTAAGTAAATTAAGTAGATATACGAATAATCCGGGAATAGAACACTGGAAAGCAATTATAAGTGTTCTAAGATATCTTCGATTTACTCGTAACATTGGGCTGAATTATACAAGATATCCAGCAGTACTTGAAAGATACTGTGATGCAAATTGGATATCGATACTAGAGACTCAAAGTCACCAGTGGGTATGTCTTTACTCTTGTGGTGCGGCTGTATCTTGGAAATCTTCCAAACAGACTTGTATTGCTAGGTCTACTATGGAATCAGAATTCATAAACTTTAGAACAAAGCAGGGGAAGAAGCAGAATAGCTTCGCCACTTCCTTGAAGATATTCCAATATGGCCAAAACCCGGTACCTGCTATATGCATACATTGTGATAGTCAATCAACTATAGGTAGAGCACAGAGTCATATGTATAACGGCAAGTCACGACACATTCGTCGTCGACATAACCACCGTGAGACAACTACTCTCTAATGGAATTATTTCCATAGAATATGTTAAAGTCTAAAAACAACATAGCGGATCCACTAACCCAAAGGGTTAGCAAGAGAGTTAGTTGAGAATTCATCGAGAGGAATGGGACTTAAGCCTATTAAATAAGATTACCACAACGGCAACCCAACCTAGTTGACTGGAGATCCCAAGATCTAGGTTCAAAGGACAACCGAGTTGTGATTGACTCAGAAGAATCACTGGGGAGTCTAACTCCTACCATTTCTAAGATGAAATAGTGATGTCTGCAGCGTTTTAGGTAAGTAAAATTTTAATGATTCTTATATCTAGGTAAACCTAGTGGAGTATAGCAGGATACTCTTCATAAGAATCACTTATGTGAATGTGAACTGAGCCGGTTGTATAAGATTTGTGAAGGGCTACAATTCTCTAGAGTACTCATGAAAAACCAGGTGTTCAGGGCCAAAATGAACACAATAGTGAGAACTAAACTGTGTCTGGGAATATACTGTGTGAGTTCTATTGTCTTGGTTTACACAAAACGGCTAACAGTTCAAGACATCATGTTCACTGGTTAGCTAGTAAATCCGATAGTGTCTCACAAGGGAAGGTTCAAAGCAAAAGCTACTTATCCTTTGCAGAATATTTCAATTTATGTACTCTCTGTATTTAGATCATGTTGTTGCATTTTCTCTCCGTTAAATTCCATTCATGTGGAGGATTATTGGAAAAAATGGTTTAATATAGGCATATTTTTTAACCCAAATTTTGGTGGGCCCCAAACGTCTTTTGGCATGAGTCCGAAGAGGTGACGTTTTCCTTTGCCGCGTGGCAAGTCACAACGTGAAGACGGAACGTCAAAACCATTTATGAGTGAATTGGAAGTTGACGTCGTTTTCGGGTTTAACATTAATTTTTTAGATAAAAATTCTTTTGAATTTTTCAATAAAAATTATTGTGGTAATTTAATTTAATTCTAAATTTAAATTTTGGGTTCCTAAGTGGTTTCCTAAAGTTTGTAATTGTGGGAATTTAATTTAATTCTAAATTCAAATTTTAGGTTCCTAAGTGGTTTCCTAAAATTCGTGCTTCTTACTATTTATTAAACTATTCAATTTATTTTATATATATATATATATATATTCAATAGTTTAATATATTATATATATATATTCAAAATAGTTTATTTAATAAAGTGCTACTAATTTGAGTTCCAACAGGTTGAATAGTTCCACTAACGGTTTCGCTTTTCAAAAATGTTTTAAAAGTGCTCCAGTTCATACCAACGGACACTTTTCAAAACATTTGAATTTTAGTGCATCTCTTCATTCCATTTTTGGTACCTGTTCGGATAGATGTATTTGTCTATAAATACAAATCCTTTTCCAGCAGTCCAAGATGATCCCAAAAATTAGTCTGAAATATTTTTTGCTGTCCTTAATTCTGCAATTTTGCATTATTCTTCATATTATTTAGTATAAATTTCAGAGAGTTAGAAACAGGTTTTGTTCGCCGAACAAATTATTTGGAGTACTACTACAATTTGTGAAAATCATTGTATCCTGGAGATAGACGCCATTCAACCGTAAGTACCGTAGCGGGGCGAATCTGTCTTAAGGACAGAGTGTCACACACTCGACTTGGTCTTAATTTTAATTCGGTTCGATAAATAAATCTGGTATGTTATTTATTTATTTTGTTTGAATTTATTTCAAATTATTTTATTTACACAGAAGATTGTTCCAACAATATCAATGTAAAAATGAGTGTGAAAGAGATTTAAGATATAAAATTTATTACAAATTAGTAGTTATATATATGAAACATATTATGTAAAATTATTTTGTGTTTTTGTGTTATATATCTAAAAAATATTATACAAATTAGTATTATATATTATGCAAATATATGATAATTAGTTAAAATATTCTTCAATCTGCTAATTCCTCAATAATTGCCTAAACCGCAATTTGTCAATCGGCTAATCTGTTAATCCGCCATTCGATTTATAATTTTACTTTCAAACCGCCTGAATCGTACCTCGCACACCCCTACTCCAACCCACTCACCTATCTTTTTTTTCCTCCTTTTTTTTTCACTAATTCATTCTCTCTCTCTCTCTCTCCTACCCACTTTCCTCCTTCTTTCCTTTTATTTTTTTTATTTTTCCCCTTATTTTTTTATTTTCCCTTTTTTATTCACTTTTTTTATTTATACTATACCTTCAGGCATGAACATACACTAATTATTATATAAAATAGGATTGAGGATTGTTGTTGTGTCATAAGACACAACAATCTTGTTGTTGTGAGGAACTTTAGAGGTAACTCCTAACTATATTTTAATAATTCGAACAATTCATATTGTAAAATTTATCGATTATATTATTTATATAAAAAATAAAGTTAATTAGATATTGGTAACTCCATGATCAAGTCTCAATTGTTTTTAAAATATTATTAAAATCATGTTAACAAATTCTTTTTTTTAAAAAAATATGTTTAATTTACTTAATTTTTTATATAAATAATCTACTGAACAAATATTATAATATAAACAATTTAAATTATTGAAAAAGACTCAAAATACACTCTCAATTGTCAAAGTCTTTCTTGATAATTCTGCACGTTAGAGCATGGTGGGATTAAAAAATTGTATTAAAGTGATAGAGTTAGAGTTGTACAAAGAATATAGTCAAAGTCTTTCTTTATAATTCTGCACTTGGAGCATGGTGGGACTAAAAAATTGTATTAAAGTGACAGAGTTAGAAGTTATAGTCAAAGTCTTTCTTGATAATTCTGCACTTTAGAGCACGGTGGGATTAAAAAATTGTATTAAAGTGATAGAGTTAGAAGTTACATAGAGTCTGTAATTTAGACATCTTCAATAATGGAACGAAAAAAAAAAAAAAAAGAGTAGGTTAAAGTGTTTTAAATGATAAAAAATATAAAAAAGTGAAATTTATTTATGTGTATTGAGTATTTATTAATTTAAAGAGTGAGTGAATAGTTCAATAATGTAGTTAAGATATATGTTTAATGAATAATATATATTTATAAGTAGAGCCTTTTATTAATTTATAATATTTAATTAGGTAAGATCTTTTACTAATTTATATTTTATTTTTGTAAATTTTTAAAGACTAAATAAGTTTGAATTAAATATTTTAAAAACATAATAGATTAAATCGATAGTCTACTCGATAATTCAAGAATTAAGTAGATAACTTAACAATAATTTAAAAGTAAAAAATTTAATTAACTCATAAAAAAAAAATTATGAATTACATACTGCCATATATACCCCTTTTTTAAGACTACACGTTATAACATCTCCCATAAGTCTATATTATTTAATTATATATAGAGTTACATGTATACTTCCA
>JAPPVO010000456.1:0-25044 GCA_030407325.1 Camellia japonica | reverse complement strand
TCACATTTTGTCCGGTTGTGGGTAGTTATCTGATTCAAGAATGGATGCAAGAGCAGATATTCATTGTTTCAAGTCTTATGTGAAGTTACCATGCAAGGGTTATGCCATTAATGCAAATGCCATTCATCACATTGTGCAAGGAAATCGTTGAACAAAAATTTGTCTTTTATAACTAGCAGGTCCAACCCCGATCATTGTTTTATAGAGCAATAAAACAAAAGAAAATCTTTCAAACCAAACAAAATGGTCTATCTAAAGCTAGTCTTTAACTACAAAGCAAAAACAACAAAAACAAAAATCGTCACCCTCGTCAATAGCCAACAGCGCCTCCCTTGATCGGCTTCCCCTTGGCCCCTCCCTGGGCCCCGTCTCTGTCTACTGGCTATAGAAGGTCCTGCAGGCACTACTGGCGCCGACTCAAGCTGAAAAGAGGACATGTATCAATATGGACTAACAAGAGTATAAATAGTATGGCAACAACAGTGAACTATAGATAGAATGTACCTCAATCCCATTGGTGACTAAGGCGGTCTGCCTCCTCCGTACCGTGAGGAGCAGTCGGTCGATCGTACTAAGGAGGTCATCAGCATACGCCCAGGGTACCTACAAAAGGAATAGAATTTGAGAAAGGAACAAAAGTAACATTGAACAATGAATAGAAATAGTAGAAAACAAAACAAGGCAAAGTGCAGTAAGTAGAAGCATAAAGAAATATATACCTGCTCGATGCCAGGAGCGAATACTAGCCTACGGTCCCTCTCATCGATGCGCTCAAGCGAGATCTGCTCAATCACTCCATTTGGAGGCATGGAAATGATCTTAGTGGGGATCACAGAAAACCCAGGAATGGGAGCAATGGCAGGGCCACCTCCAGCAGGGGCATCACCAGCCGCAGTAGCAGCAGCAACCTCCGGCACGACTCAAACCACGCCCGAGGTAAGTGTAGATTCGACTTACTTCGCGCGCCCCCCTTTCGGAGAAGGCGCAAATCGGTCTCCTACAGTTCGAACTCCTGTCACGGTTCTGAATCTACTCTCACAAAGTACAATGTGAGACTGATGAACACCAAAGAGTCCAATCCGGTAAGTCATTTTGGAAAATCAAATTTTGAATCAAATAATGCCAAAACTGGACTGCGTTGCCAGATTACAGAGCCACCACCTAAATATTTTATTTTTGGGAAATTTAGGAAACCCTGACTCGTGCCAAAGGCCACGTGTCTGTTATCACGAAAATTACCTCGGCTCAAGAACTTGAGTACGAGAGGGGAAGGTCATGACATGAGCACCCCCACTCACCCGATCAAAGGATCGGCCTCTACTAAGCATGATATGTTGTTTTATAAACACATGTGTTCTTATTCCGGTTATTAGCTAACTTTACTATGTGATGCGCACAGCATACAAGTATAGACTAGAATCGTAAGAATTGGAACAAAACAGCTCATGTTTGTTTTTGAAAATGGTTTGAAAGTGCCACCCTCAAGTGGGCTAAAATGCGGACTTGCCACTCTCAAGTGGGCTTAGAACATGATGATTTGCCACTTCGCAAAGTGGGCTTAAAACTCACATTTATCGAATTGTCCCAATTCAAACAACAAAGCCTTCAAATGAGCGAAACTGTCGAGTGAATGAAATAAATGAGCAGAAGAGGAAATACAAATGAGAAAAAAAGGTAGAATGAACAGAAAAGATAAGTGTGAGGCATACCTCCCAAACCCTCTAGTAACTATCGAGTGAATCCACCTTGTGACGGGAGACGGAGCTCATGTGGCAATATAAGGTGGCCAAGCCAACGCCACCCCAATCATACTCTGCCACCTAGGGAAGGTGCACTACTGCCCCCAGAAGGTATAACCCCACGGTATTTTCCCTGTTCGCAAACAGGGCAGTATTGAGGAGATACATAAGGAAGCCGCGGCTGTACCGGGTGACTTCATATGGAGTGGTGGGCTGAAAGTCGGAGAAGTACTCGAAGAACCAGCTGTACCTCACCATTCTGTGGCTAGTAGTGTTTGGGATCGCTCCAAGAAGCTTACACTGTGCGGCTCTCTACTGCGTCATGTCAGGATCACATGCGATCGGGCCGCCAACTCCAACCCCGTAGGCTGGTAAGCATCGAAAAGTCATACGGGGTTAGAGTCAGCTCCCTAATCGATGAGAAGTGGAATGAGTTCGTGGTGTCCCACCATCTCTTAACCAGGGCCCCGTACAACAGTGACTCAGCCCTTATCTGCATAAACCCTGAGCAGAAAGGCCCAAAGCCAGTTGCATCAACTAATGTGCGAACGTCCGCGGGCAGTCTCTCATACTAGCACCGGGGCCCGGATATGGATATGGATCTGTATCTGCCAATCCTCCTGGCTATCACCTGCAAATGGGAAATATATGGCATTTAATTAGTGGTCTACATGTGAGATTCAACAATGCATCAAAACAAAGAGAAGTTGCTTACCGTGGAGGCATCAGTGGACAAGTGCTCTGTGGGCTCTCACCGCAAAATATCCTTGTCTATCTCAGGAATGAGGCCCTCGAATCTCAAAAATGCCACCTAGGGGTGGAGCGTGTGTGTGTCGTTGGTATGTGGCCGTATCAAATGGCCTATCAACGAGGGAAGGCAACACGGGAGTGTCCTCAGCCTCCATGTCTGTACCTAGGGCAGTCCTAATACCAATGGTGGGGTCCGGAATGGGAACTTCGTCGCTAGCCATGGAGAAAAGTGGAGAAATAAAGAGAAAACAAGAAAAATGTAAGAGGCTAAACCCTAGGAGAGAGAAAATGAGAGGGAAAAGTGAAAACACGAGAGTGAATCCCCAAAAACCAAGAAAACTCGTGAGAAACAAGGCAAAAACAATGAGAAACCCAAAAACTTGACCAAATCAAAATCCAATCGGTTCAAAATGTAGAGGAGAGGAAGGGTTTCGAAGAAAAACTGGCAAGGATTGTTGGGTGTTGCAAGGAAAAGAGGAAATCTAGAGAGAGAGAAAGGAACGCTAGAGAGGGAGAAAGGGATGTCGGATGAAAAGATGTTCGGAAATAGGGTTTGGTTTTGTTTTAAATAAACAAATCGCAAGGAAAGGTCGACATTGCCCCTGCCGCTATCGAAGCCCGGTCGGCTGTCTCTATGCCTGGCCGTGCTTCATTGAGGCCCGGCCAGCTCTCAATGTAAACCCAGTCCAGTTTTTTTGTTTTTCTTTGCTTTATTTTGTTTCTTGTATTATGGAGTTGAAAAATAAGAGTGTTTAAGAAAAAATAAAAATAAATAAATAAATAAATAAATAAACAGTGAATGAAAGAAAAAAGAGGAAGAAAAACCAAAAAAAATAAAAGAATTAGAAACAAAGATAAGAATAAGAGAGTTGAGAAAGAAAAGAGAAAAGAAAAAGCAAAGAGAATAAAAGAGTGAAGAAAGAAGAAAAAAAGAAATGAAAAAAAACGAAAAATAAGAGAGTTGAAAAAGAAAAAGCAAAAAAGGAAAAAAAATAAGAGAATTAGAAACAAAAGAGAAAAGAAAGTAAAAGAAGGAAAAAAAATATGAAAGGAGTGGGGAAGAAAAACAAGAATTTTGTTTATTTGAGAATGCATGATTTGATTCATAATTTGCTTGTTTAACTCATAGTTTAAGTTTTAGTTTTAATTTGTTTAAATTCGTTTTAAACTGTTCTGTTAGTATATAAATTATTTTGCCAAAACTATTTGTTCTGTTATATCGTAAATAAATGATATTGTATGTACGATTCATTCAGAGGAGTTCCAAAGGAGTTTCAGATAAAATCATTCGTGCCACAATAAAGTCATTGTCCATTTCACAACCACATTGAAGCGCGGTATGTTGAGTTCATTGCTTCAATACATTGGCAAATTAACTTCCCTTTACTACACCGTTTTGATTGTTCTGATTGTACTTATGCGATTTGTTTATCCACCTTTCCTTCTCTCGCGTGTGACATGTTAAGATTGTACCCCCGGTTAAAAACATTGGGTGCGCCTAGTGTTCACACCACCTTTCCTCCTCTCGTGTGTGACACGTTAGGATTGTATCCTCGGTTAAAAATAGCGGGTGCACCTGTTGTTCACACCACCTTTCCTTCTCTCACATGTGACGCGTTAGGACTGCACCCTCAATTAAAAACATCGGGTGCGTCTGGTGTTCACACCACCTTTCCTCCTCTCACAGGTGACGCATTAGGATTGTATCCTCAGTTAAAAACAACGGGTGCACCCATTGTTCACACCACCTTTCCTCATCTCACATGTGACACGTTAAGATTGTACCCCTGGTTAAAAACAGCAAGTGCGTCAGTTTGTTCACACTACCTTTTCTCCTCTCGCGTGTGACGCGTTAGGATTGTATCTTCGGTTAAAAACATCGGATGCGCCCGGTGTTCACACCACCTTTCCTCTTCTCACGTGTGACACGTTTGGATTGTACCTTCGGTTAAAAACATTGGGCGTGTCCCGATGTTCACACCATCTTGCCTCCTCTCGCGTATGACGCATTAGGATTGTATCATCGATTAAAAACAGCTGGTGCGCCCATTGTTCTCACCGCCCTTCCTTCTCTAGCGTGTGACGCGTTAGGATTGTATCGTCGGTTAAAAACGTTGGGCGTGTCCCGATGTTCACACCACCTTGCCTCCTCTCGCACGTGACGCGTTAGGATTGTTTACCTCAGTTAAAAACAACGGGTGCACCCCGTTGTTCACACCATCTTTCCTCATCTTGCATGTGACACGTGAGGATTGTTTACCTTGGTTAAAAACATCAGGTGCGCCTGTTTGTTCACACCACCCTTCCTCTTATCGCATGAGACGCGTTAGGATCTCGGTTGAGACCTTGGGTGCGCTCGATGGTTACGTCACCCTTTTCCCTTTCTACGCAAGGCGTAGTTAGGATTGCATTTTCTTACATCCTTTCTACATGAGACTTAGGTTGGTTTGTGCTTTTCACGCGAGACGTGCCTATTTATTCATTTCTTTCTGTGTGAAACACAACGGGATTTGTTTTGCTTTGTTTTGCATTTTCATTCACACGTTGCATTCTTGTCTAGATTGTAGCATTGTTTCATTGCTTCATTTACATTGTGTTAAATTGCATTGCTTCATTGTATGATCATAAGTTATTTGTTGAATTTCATTTTTGCATTTTGCCTCAAGTTCAATTTTTGCATTCATGTCTTGATTTCTTGTCCGAACCTTGCGGCCTTGTCAAATGGATCGTCTCTAGGCTTTGACATTCACTCACGTCACTTTGTGACTTCAAGCTCTGTCAAATAGGGGCAACTGTGGACACCCCATTTTTGACCGCCTGTAAGGCTCGAGCGTTTTTCTCGGTACACTAGATGATGAAAGTGGTATTATGCATGGTTCGAGGTCTCAACGAAGAAGCCTTATTTAAGCTTTGAAACAACCCCAAATCTCTCATATTCCCACTGATTATACCTAAGAAATTCATTTGTACACCTTGTGCCACCCTATGTTGAGGTTGAAACAGAAAAATAGAGGAATTCATTGAGGCCTGGCCGTGCCTCATTGAGGGCCGGCCGGGCTTCAGTAGCGAGAAACACTGTTCGGGCGGGAGGGCGCCAGTTTTGCATTTTGGAAGATATTTATGATATTTCTGGCTCAAATTCTATATGAACGACCATATACTTCTGTTTTGGGGGTTGAACAATTGAGAGAAAGCCTATACACATAGAGAGAGCTCCTTCTTCCTCCTTCTATTGCAAGCTATCTTTGAGTTAACTTACCTTCCTTGTATCATCTATATACACCATACACAACCTTGACATATCATCTTAGAGCCTTGGTTGACCCTTGGGAAGCATAATTCAAGTTTGGGAGTGTGTCAAGAGAGAGTGTTTGATCATCAACCAAAGCTTATTCCATTTTGAGAGGTATAAGCTTGCAACTCTTATTCATGCTTTTGCTTACTTCATTTCTATCTCTTTCTTGTCTTATTGGACTATTTTGCGTCCTAAGTGTTGGAATTTGGGTTTGGATAAGCTACCAAAGGTGGTAAGGTTAACACCCTTACTTGCACCTATCTTTATAGCTCAACCATTGGTTCCTTTACACTCTTTTCCCTTGATTTTTGAACTGATGTTCAAAGTTGAACTAAGGCCAAAAAACATGGTTTGAAGTCTTGAAATTTGAGGGGTTGGCGACCCTTCCTGATTTTTGCTTACATAGCTTTAGTGTCTTTGTTTTTTGTTTAGCTTTTTGAGTTCTTTTATTTCATTTTTAGCCACTGTTTTGGCTTATTAGAGACTATTTTAGGGTTGTCCTAATCTATTTAATTGATTCAAGCTTTGATTAATTCCTTTATTGTAGCATTGGTCTTTGTATGTAACTTGTATTATGTTGTTCTTAGTCTTTCTTTGTCTAACTTTCGTGTTAATAACCTTATTTTAACAATCAACTTGCCATCCCTTTCTTTCATTTGAGAGTTGTTTCAATCGGTTGACGGTTATTCAATACATGAACTAGAGATTCATGCTTAATAGCTTAATCTCTACAGAGATTCATTGTCAACGGCATAATCTCTCTTTCATGTTGAGAATTACTTCCCGTTTGATGCTTCTTTCCTTTTAGAGGACTTAATCATCACTTCGGACAAATGGACTAGAGAATGGAAATGACTACGAGAATTGGTTTAAAAGCAACCAGCACACAGAAAGAAAATTAATCATATTACTTGGGCTTGGCTGGACGTTATGCCAAGTTTATCGAGTCAAGAGTAGTCATACGCTAATTCATAGCGTTTTGATGATCCTTGAAGCGTCTCTACTTCCATTTTTTGAGTTCATTCCATGATAAAGAGGGAGGAGTGGTCATATTCATTGCATTCATTGATTTTTGTCCAAAATTGTATCCAAAATCAAGCAATCAACTTGCTCATTGATGGTTTTGGAAACAATTCTAACCTTCTCTCGAGGCTTTCCCATGATAGAGAATGAAGGAAGGGACAAACAAGCTTGAACAACTTTGTTTGTACTGTTTTCACTTCAGAACACGAAACAGAGTTTTACACAAAATTGAGCCACGACCACCCTTCTTTAGGCCTGGCCGGGCTTCATTGAGGGTCGACCGGTCCTTAATGTTTGGTTAACAGTGTATTTTTGGAGAAAACAGAGGGCAGTGGCTAAGGTGAAATAGAGCAGGCCTGGGGCAGACCGAGCTGTTCTTGAACAATGTACATGTGCATGCATGCAATCCTTGTGGATCCTCGCTTACATTATGATCGTCGTTGTAATTAATTGTTTATTGTAATTAGTCTCATTAATTATTAATGTTGTAATTATTATTATTGTCCCTTTGTAATTATTGTAGTTACTTAGCTTAGAGAGCTAGTTTATTTATCGTGGTTGTCCTTGTTATAATAGCATAGTTAGCTAGTTAATTAGGCTCGCTTATTTATTCATTTGGTTTGTAATAGTTAGTTTATTCTAACTTTCGAACTTTGATTCGCACCCTCTTGCACGAAAGCAAATATTGTAATAATGTATATGTCTTCCAACCCCACGTCTTTCCCCCTTTTACTTGCTTATGATGGTTAGTATAGGATATCATGTTTTATTAGCATTCTTATGCTTTGCATCCACTGTTTTACATACATCCAAGGTTCGGCTCATCACCCAATACCCAATGTTTAAATTCATTGTTTGAATATGTGCTTTATCGCATGTCTTGAATACAATCATATGACATGCTCATAGCTGAGCCTATAAAATATATAATGTGTGTGTTGCATTACTCATATTTCAGAAGTTAGGAACTGTAGACGTCCCCGAACCCCCGGGAGGGTTAAGTCCCGTTCCGTTCATATTGGGGTCACTACAGTTCAAGGACTCAAATGTCACGGTTCTTAATCTTGAACCAAAGAGTCCAAATCCGGCAAATCGATTTTGAAAACAGATTTTTTGAAAAGAAGTGCCAAACATGGACTGCTTTGCCAGATACAGAGTCGCCACTTAAATGTTTTTTTATGGGAAATTTAGGAAACCCTGACTCGGTGCCGAAGGCCACGTGTCCGTCATCACCAAAGTTGCCTCGGCTCGGCAACTTGGGTACGATTGGGGAAGGTCACTTCGTGAGCACCCCCGCTTGCCCGGTCAAAGACCGGCCTCTACTAACCATGATATCTTATTTTGAAAACATTGTGCGTTCTTATTCCGGTTATTAGCCTAGATTTACTATGTGATGCGCACAGCATACAAGTATAGACTGAGTCGTCTGGATTGGAACAAAACACTTCATGTTTGTTTGTGAAAAAATGGTTTGATGGTGCAACCCACAGGTAGGCTAAGACATGAATTTGCCACCCTTGGGCGGGCTTAGAAAACATGATTTTGCCACTGTCTAGTGGGCGTAAAACAAGCATTTGATGAATTGTTCCAATCCAAATAACCCAACCTCCACCCACAGGCATTCAAGGCAGTTGTATCACATAAGCAGTTAGCCTCATGGTAAGCATGCTATCATGGAAGTCACTCACACGCATGCAAGGATGCTAAAGCATAAAACTAACTGAGTACTCCAAGCCAAAACAGAAGCTCATTAGAAATCATGCATGATCCTAGATACACAGAATTGCCTAATGCAACACATGCAATAATGCAACTATAGCAGGCTCGGCTATTCTAAACATGGCATATGGAATGCAACAACTATCAAGTATTCAATTTGGAATTGAAATACAAATGCAGTTAGTATGGTGCGCCGAGCCCGGTGCATGCAAGACAGATGAATGAATGCAACATGCTATCATACTGTATGCTAATTGAAACATGCCCTAATTCTAACCATCATAAGCAGGTAAATAAAAGGGAAGAAAGACGTGGGGTTGGAAGACATACATCACACTCACCCACACTTATCACAATTATGTTCTCGCACAGAGGGTCCGAATAAATATACAGTCCAAATAATGTACAAATTCCTAATTAATTAACAAATTAACTAAGAAAGCTGTAAAACTGGCATGCAAGCCAGGGACTACTTTGATTCTGCTCCGGGTGATGAATGATGCATGTTTAGGCTGCCTTGCGCGGAAATCCACTGAGATGCCCCAATTAGCCTCTGTTTGCACCTGTTCTTGAAAAGCGCGCCAAGCCTGGAAGACTGCTGATTCTTGATTTTGCTGCGACAGAGAGCAGGAAAGGGGCATAGCAATGTATCTTCACAAATATATGCATGCCTCGATCCTCGTGCCACCAATCACGCATCTCGATGCATGATGGCCGAGGAGTCGAATTGCACAACTCGATATGGAATGAATGCACATGAAAACATAACAAAACCTAACTCCATCATGGATGGTCCGGAGTATCAGTGACTAGGGAATTGAGACACGTTCCGTCACTCGGAGTACGGAACGTACCTCGTTTCCCGTGTCCGGGCTAACTCCTATACCGAACACAATGCAATATGCATGACATGCATGAATGCAAACTAAGATATAACCCTAACATACACAATGTTATGAAATGGCATACACGATGCACGAAGTAATCATGGCATACACAATGCACTAACATACACCTAGCATACACAATGCTATGGAATGAAATGGCACATGCAATGCATAATGGACTTACACTAACATGAGAGAGCCTTAGCCACACTCACATAGGAGGCCATCAGATGAAAACAAGACAACTCGAAATGCGTGCAAGCGTGCACGCAAACCGAGGACCGACCCTCAGGCACCGAAATGCCACTCTAATGAGACATGGCAAAGACATGGAATATGATATGCAAACATGCAAAAATCAGTAGCAAAATGAGGGGCAAAACAGCCCCGAAACAAAGCGAAATGACACCCGATGCATGGAATCTCTCTCGAAATGCAAAACTAGGTACATGAAATGGCTTATAGCTATACAAAGCATGCATAATTGGTACATGGAATGAAAAGGAAGAAGCAAGGCAGCCCCAAAATAAGCATTTTTACAGTTCAAAGCATGGCCAAACAATAAGCACAAGTGGGACTAAATTAGCATACAAAAATGGCTCCGCAAGGGAGGCAATGAAGCAAGTGGTAGATGCAAAGCCCAAACAGAAAAAGACCCTTCTACAACACTGAAGAGGGACCAAAAATATGACTACTTACAGTTTATGGAAGCCCCCAAAACAGTATAAAAACACACTCAAAATGTCATGCAAGATGAGGCTCAAAAGAGGCTATAACACAAAGTATACAAAATATTCATCAAACAGCCAAAGACCCTTAATGAAACATGACTAAGGGGTCAAAATATGACCACTTTCAGTTCTGATAAAGGTCGAAAAACAGAATCTTAATAAGCTAATAAATCATGCAAAAATGGGGACCAAAGAGGGGTGCAATGGCAAGTGATACATGGAGGTCCCCAACAGTGTTGAGCCCTTCTTAAATGTTGAAGAAGGGATCAAAATAAGCCTATCTACAGTTTATGACATGCTCCAAAATAGATCACACATAGGCTAAAAACATCATGCAAAATAATGGCATTGAAGAGGATAATGAAGCAAGTGCCAAAAAGAAGCTTCAAACTACAATGAGCCCTTAATAAAACATGGAATATAGCTCAAAAAAATGACATTTTCAGTTTTGGTCGGAGCTCAAAACAGCAAGAAAATAGGGCTAAGAAATGTTGCAAAAATGAGCTAAAAAAGAGGGAATTGGCACTCACCCTTGTAGACCAATCTTTGGTTGCTTCTTGGACCAAGTTGCAGCACCCATAGCCTCTGAAAAACTCCCCAAGCTGCTGGAAATTGAGTAGTGGTGGTGGTGCTAGGTGGTGGTGTGAAAAAAGGGGTAGAACTTGGAAGATTTTTGAAGGAAATGAGAGAGATGCAGGGAGATATGCATGCAAGGCTCAAAGCAATTTTTTTTCAACCCTAAAACCAGGTTTTTGCAGCTAGTTATGTAGACAAATGAGAGGGAGAAAAGGAGGGAAAAAGGGGAGGGAAATTGCATCAAGTTCCCTCCAAAAAAGTTCCCTCCGGATACAGGTTTTGGAGGGAAAAACAATGCTCAGCTGTAATGTACTCATCCTGAGGAAGCTGGCCGGCTAGGTAGTGGAGTTGCAGGTGGCCGGCCGGTCACCCCCCATGGCCGGCCGGCCAAGGGTCAAAAAGGCCAAAATGAATTTCTGGCCGGCCACCAGATATTAGTGGCCTCCCAGGTGTCCTCAACACAACCCTGTGGTTCAAAATTGGTAACTGTAAAACAGGAGAGAGAACAAGCCACTTTTCAAAGAGGTTCAAAAGGTTCAACAACAATTTCTGGCCGGCCATATAATATTTGTGTCCTCCCAGGTGTCTACAACACAAATATGTGGTTTGGGGTTGAAGAAAGTGGCCTTAGGGTGGTCAACATTGGCTTGGAAGTGAGAAAAACGGGCGTCGGAGGGCAAAAATGGAATATAACTGGTTGCTGAAACAATTGCTGGCCTCCCACCTTTCTGTGACCTTCCCGGTGATGAAACAGAGGTACCTACCAAAAATGAACGAAAACCGATGCAAAATAAAGGTTCCGGGGCCAAAACGCGCAGTTCGAGGCCCCGAAAACTGACTGTTAAGCACCGAAAGTGGCGTTCGACCACGAAGTGGGTCTCTCAGACCTCAGTGTCTCTCAAAAGGGAGTAAACAAGATGCATGCCAAAAACCGGGGCAATCGGAGGTAGTTAGGTGGTCCCGAACCGAGGCACACGGCCTGACGGCTCCGAAAATCGAGAACCGAGCTCCGAAATGGGCAAAATGGCCTACGACCACGAAATGTAGCCCACGGCCACTGAGAGATGGTCTACGAGACCTCTCCCTCCCTCTGGGAAAAGAAACAGAGAAAACCGAGTCTGGTTCGCAAGCCGAGGCAAGGCACAGAAGAGGGTTCGGAAGTCCGGAGGCAAGGCTCACGGCCGAGACTCTGAGACTTCTGAACGAGCACAATATGCAACATCACTGAGCGCTCAATCGGTGACGTCTGAGTCTTAAGGTCGGTCAAAAATGGGGTGTCTACAGTTGCCCCTCTTTGACAGAACTCGGAAGTCACAAGTGACGGGAGTGAATGTCAAAGCCCAGAGACGACCCATTTTTGACAAGGCCGAAGACTTAGACAATCATACAAGATGAACAGAGATATGCCCGCAGGCGTGCCCGCAGGCAAGGGGGCAAGATGCAAAACGATATGCACAGAGCCAGATGTAACTTAATGATCATGCAAATGCAGCAAGCTGTAATGAAGCAAGTATTCGCAAATAGATGCAACAGTTTTAAGCAAGAATGCAAAGCAACAACTACATTTCATGCAGTTAAGAATGCGGAGAATTGTTCAACTCTCGTCGCGTCTCACACGGAGAAGATACGATACCTGCGCGATTCGTCTGGTCGCACCAGCTTCAAATGAACCGTGCATACAATATCGTGCCTACAAAAGAGAGAAATTCAACAAGCACAATATGCTAACAACATATATTCAATGTGATTCCGAAAGTTTGGCACACGCGGTGCCGGTGGGTGAATGCATCGCAATGCAAGAAAGGAGCGTGCGTGACAACGCAAGCTTAAGCACAGAGGCATGGTAATATCAAGAAATGTGCATAACAATGCAAGAATGTTCATGAGAATGCAAGTTAGATGCACAATAACGCAGAACGAGTAGACTAGAATGCATGTTTGTCACAAAACGGCGAGCAAGGAAATGCGCGTTTCGGCGAGGACGATTTGATCGCGGCCTTCGGTTCACCTCCCGGAGAGGTTACAACATGTTCAAAAGGGATACACCTTGATTTTGCTGAATAATGATGAGACACATGTCAGAAGTTGAAGCTGAAGTTCCGGCGGAGCGGTTTCGCGACAGGACGTGCACTTTTCTTGAACTTTTTCAAGTCCCGAGAACTCCAATCTTCCTCAAAATTTGCAGAGAGCTAGGTGGGCATGTGGGGAACACCACCGGCCAGTTTCTTTCCCCTGGGGAGGCTGCCGGCCATGCTTCAAAAAGAGAATGGCCGGCCAGCCAGAAAAGGTGGCCGGCCCGCCACCTGCCCAAATCCGCGAGCAATTTGGTCTTTTCACCTTCTTTTCTTTATATTCTCTCACCCAAACACTTTGAGCTCATAACCACAGCTACGAAATCTTCTTCTCCACCTTCCCAAACCATTTTCCTCTTCAGATCTGAACTCTATACGCGTTTTCCAACGCCCCACGCAAGTTGTTTTCGCGAAAACATTCAGTTTCAAGCATTTTGAACCGATTAAATTTTGATTTCGGGGCTTCTTTTCTCATTTTCGCCACTTGAGGTAAGTTTGTCTCAATATTTGGAAGATTTTCTCAGGGGTTGACTTTTGTTGACTTTTTCATTTCCCGAGAGTTGACTTTTGTTGACTTTTTCCAATTTTGGCTCATTTTTGCTCCTTTTTGCAGATTTTCTGAAATGGCCGGTCATTTTCCTCACGGCGGAGGTCCTCCAGGTGCCGAGGATGATTTTGATGCCATGACTCTGCCTTCGAGGATTCGACCTTTCATTCCCGAGAGGTACGCCCCGCTGGCACACGTTCTTCCGCGGGTCGTTTTTCATCACTTCACTGACTTTAATGAGCGAGTGTAACACGCCCGCGAGGGACCTCGGCTATAGTTCGGACTCCCCTCTTTTTTGTTTGTTGCGGTCCTTAATCTGAACCAAAGAGTCCAACTCTGGCAAATCGTTTTGAGAAAAAAAACAGATTTTGAAAAGAAGTGCCAAACATGGACTGCTTTGCCAGATACAGAGTCGCCACCTAAATATTTTTTTAAAATGGGAAATTTAGGAAACCCTGTCTCGGTGCCGAAGGCCACGTGTCCGTCATCACCAAAGTTGTCTTGGCTCGGGAGCTTGGGTACGATCGGGGAAGGTCAGCTATGAGCACCCCCTTTCGCCCGGTCCGAAGACCGGCCTCTACTAACCATGATATCCGATTTTGAAAACGTTATGCGTTCTTATTCCGATTATTAGCCTAGAATTACTATGTTATGCGCACAGCAAACAAGTATAGACTAGATTGCCTAATTTGGAAACAAGCATTGCATATCCGTTTGTTTTGAAAAGCGCTTTAGAATTTGCTACTCGCAAGTAGGCTAAAACACGGATTTCAACGAGTTTTTCCAACTCAAACAAACCAACCTTCACCCACAGGCATTCAAACAGTTTATCTCATATAAGCACTTAGCCACATGGTAAGCATACTGTCATGGCAACATTCACACGCATGCGATATGCTAAAGCGAAAATACTTACATCGTACTCCGTGCCAAAAACAATAAACTAGTTAGCAAACATGCATGTCCTAGTTCATGTTAAGTGGCTAATGCAACACAAGCAAAATGTGATTAGGATAGGCTCGGCTAATCTATGATGACATGTGAAGTGCTACAACTAACACGTATTCAATTTGGAAATTGAAATACAATGCAGTTAGAATGATGCGCCGAGCCCGGTGCATGTAAGACAAATGAATGGATGCACGCATGCATTGCATGAGGTATGCTAATTTAAACGTGCCCTAATACTAACCATCAAAGCAGGTAAGTAAAAGGGAAGAAAGAAGTGGGGGTTTGGAAGACATGCACACCACTCACCCACACTTATTACAGATTTGCCCTCGCCCGGAGGGACAAAATAAATATTACAGTCCAAACAATAAATAAATAAGTTAGTACAAAATTTCTACTTACTTAACAAATTAAATGCACAAGGGAAAAGGCCGTAGCCCCGCCTCGGGATGCGCGAATGATGCATGCTCGATCCAACTTGCCCGGAAAACCCGCACCATACCACTGCTGCCTCTGTTTTTACTGTCCTGCCTTCCTGAAATCTGCCAAAGTCCCAGGACACCTTCTAAGCACCCTGCAGTAGACCACCGGCTGGAGGAAATAACCACCGGTCGTTCAAAATGACCATCGGCTTCTTGAGAGGTCATCGGCCACAAGCAAATGGCCGGTCGGCACTCTTTTATGCCGGTCGGCAAACAATTCCTGCAGAAGACAGTTTTGACAGCAACAGCAGACAAGCAGTGCATGGTGTGGAATTTTGAGCATATGTAAGCATGGCCAATGTCCCCTATCATGTATGAGACTCAAGGAAGCATGGCCCTTGGTCCTTGGGCCACCAATTATGCCTTTTGGTGCATGATGGCCTAAGGGACCAAGATTGCAATTCAATGTAAATATGCATGCAACACACAAATGAGAACCAAGACCCTATCATGTCAAGATCAAGGGCCTTAGTGTCATGAGAATTGAGATGTGTTTTGTCACTTGAAGTACAAACACCCTTCATTTCTCACACTTGGTTTGACACCCCAAACCAAGCAATGCAATGCATGTTATGCAAACATGGCTCAACAATGCAATATGATGCTAAAATGCAAGGCATGCTAAATGCTATGCAACATATCATGTTACGTATATAGTGCTAATCACATGGGAGGCAAATGTGATGCAACCATGGACCAAAATGCCATGAAGCTAGCATGGGACAACATGTAATGAACCAAATAAGCAACTAGCATATGATAAGCAAACAATGGTGGACTTAACCACAATGGGGCAGACCTCAAACCTCCCCAAAACAGTGGCAAAAAATGCCCAAAAATATGAACAAAATGCTATACAAGCATGCAAGTTAATGAGCCTAAACCTAAGGCACCAAAGAGAGCATCTTACTACCACTAACATGACCACTCATGGCATGTATTAGGCGAGCAAAAACAGAGTTCTATCATGCAAAAATACACCCAAACCCCTTGACATGGTAGCCCCAAAATACCCTAAACACACAAACATGCTCAAGGCCTATCTCAAGGCATAAAAGGACACATCCTCAAAACATAAAAGAGGTCACATATACAAACATACAAACATGATTTATGGACTGAAATATGATCCTAAATGATGTCAAATCATGAGGATGGTCTAAGGTGAGCATGCTAGAGGCCAAAATACTCAAAGCTTACAAGCCCAAAATGCAAAGCAATCACATCAAGCATGCCCAACATGACAAAATCAGTGGCTCATAGCCCTTAAACATGGCAAAATGATGCTAACATCTTCATGGAGTTATGCTAATATATGCAAGAATCATGGCCTAAACACAAGATGCATTTCTATGCCAAATAGAGGAATGCAAAGCAAGTATGTTAAGCATGCAAGAGGCCAACAAAACACCATTATACAAAGATAAAATATGATCCAAAACAACCAAAAAAGTTCTGAAATGGCGCCAAAAACAAGCAAGCATGCATGTTGCCTTTTAAGCCAAAAACAAAAGTAAAAGAGGTACAAAGGGGAGAGGGGTGTCCCTCCCCTATACAAGACTTCAAACCACCTTCCTCACCACTAAAAACCCACTGGTTTTCAGTGGTGAGAAGACCAAAATAACAAAGCAAACAAGGCTCAAAATAAAGGCACCAAAGAGGCCAAAATAAGGCCTAAGAGGGTGAGTTTGCACTCAAACCATAGAGTGACCTTAATGAAAGTTCAAAAGCAAGAAAATATAAGACTTTTTTATGTTATACAAAAAGCTAAAAACAGCAAGCAAAATAGGCAAAAATTAGTTGCAAAAACGGGGAAACTAAAGCAAAGTGCTCACCCTTGAAGGACACCTCAAGAACAGATGATCCAGCCCTCTTCTATTAATCAAAACCAGTCCAAAAGTTCAACAAACAACCCTCCAAGCCTCCCAATCTTGAGCTAAGGTGTGATGGTGTGTGTATTGGTGCAAAAGTAAGGTAAAACCACACATTTAGACCTAAAAACACACACACGAGGAGAGAGAGGGAAAATGTAGAGAGAGGGAGTATATGGCAGATATATAGATATAGAAGCTCTGGTTTTTTTTGTTGAAAATGGCTAACCCCTATCAAAGGGAGAGGAGGGGAGCTTATATAGGCCAAGCCAAGCCAAGAAACTTAGAGGCTAAGTAAAAGAGAAAGGTTCAAGGGGTGCAAAAGAGTCTAGGCTTCTAGAGGAAGCTAAGACAGCTGGCCAAGCTTCTCCAAGAAGCTTGGCCAAAGGGGTCAACCTTCTAGAAGGTTAGAGGGTTCAAAGGTGCCCAAGGGTGCAAAGTGGCCACTCCCATGCACGGGGATGAGTGATGGTGAATTCCAGCTGGCACAGCTGGCATGCACCATGCCTCAGGGGTGCAAAGGGTGCGCGCCGGCCACCAAAATAGGTCATCGGCACAATAAAGTGCCGGTCGGCTAAATATAGTGCCGACCAGCCATTGTTTTTAAGAAATCATGGCCGATGGTACACATATGCAGCCGATGATGGTAGGGGAGGGCCGGTGGGCTGTGGGGATGGCTAATAAGCCATTCCCTGCCCTTCCAAGGCAAAAAACAAGTGTTTGGTGTAAAACCAGACACAAAACGGTCGAGTTCGGAGATCCTGAGGCAGGGCGCGTAGCCGAGACCTCCGGGAACTCCAAACGAACACAAACATGGATAATCACTGAGTGTTCAAACGGTGATGTGCAAGTCTTGAGGACGGTCAAAAATGGGGTGTCTACAGCGAGCACCCGGAGATCTGCTTCTGCGGGAGCCAGAGTATCACCTCTCCCACGAGGCACGAGAGGTATTTACTTCGTTTTTTACCTTTTCTGCAACATATTCCGTATTTTTCATGCACTTCGTGTCTTTGCCATGTTTGCCTGCTCAGTAAGTAGCTTATTTAGAATGTGTAGTTCATGACACAGCATCCTGTTTGCATTCTGAACACACGGTTCAATCACTTGAATTTCTGAACACTGGGCCCATAAATTGATTGTGGACGCACGACACACACTGGTAGGGAATTGAACACACGGCCCAATACTTGAATTATGAGATGAACACACACAGCCCATTCTTTGATGTCGAACACACAGTTCATTGTTGAGGTGAACACGCGGCACACACTGATTGAGCGTTGAACACGCAGCCCAAACATTTGAGATGAACACGCAGCCCATATTTTGATGTCGAACACACAGCTCGTCGTTGAGGTGAACACACGGCACACACCGATTGAGAATAGAACACGCAGCCCTAACTCGGATTTTCTGAACACACAGCCCAAATTGAAGGTGAACACGCAGCACACACTGATGTAGAGTAGAACACACAGCCCTAACTCGGATCTTCTGAACACACAGCCCAAATTGAAGGTGAACACGCAGCACACACTGATGTAGAGTAGAACACGCAGCCCTAACTCGGATTTTCTGAACACACAGCCCAAATTGAATGTGAACACGCAGCACACACTGATGTAGAGTAGAACACGTAGCCCTAACTCGGATTTTCTGAACATACAGCCCAAGTTGAAGGTGAACACGCAGCACAAACTGATGTAGAGTAGAACACGCAGCCCTAACTCGGATTTTCTAAACACACAGCCCAAATTGAAGGTGAACACGCAGCACACACTGATGTAGAGTAGAACACACATCCCTAACTCGGATCTTCTGAACACACAGCCCAAATTGAAGGTGAACACGCAGCACACACTGATGTAGAGTAGAACACGCAGGCCTAACTCGGATTTTCTGAACACACAGCCCAAATTGAAGGTGAACACGCAGCACACACTGATGTAGAGTAGAACACACATCCCTAACTCGGATCTTCTGAACACACAGCCCAAATTGAAGGTGAACACGCAGCACACACTGATGTAGAGTAGAACACCCAGCCCTAACTCGGATTTTCTGAACACACAGCCCAAATTGAAGGTGAACACGCAGCACACACTGATGTAGAGTAGAACACACAGTTCGCTTACTTTACTTCGCACGCAGCCTATTTACTTGCACACAGCTCGAACTTTTGAGATGAACACACAGCCCATTGATTTGAAATCTGAACACACAGCTCAAACACTTCATGTTGAACACACAGCTCACAAATTGCATTTGCACACAGCCCACTACTGAACACATAGTCCACAGCATTGTATCTAATTTGATTTGCACACAGCTTATTCATTTCATTTGCACATAGCTTATTCATTTCATTTGCACACAGCTTATTCATTTCATTTGCACACAACTTATTCATTTTATACTGACACATGTATTCATTCTGAATGCAGGTTGGTTCTCGTACTGTGCGGGGATATGGCTCCACCGCTGCTAGAGATTGGTATGCTGAGCTCCCGGTGGCTGTCCGGGATTTGGTTGATTTGGCAGGGTTCGGGGCCTTCTGCGTTGGGTTATCGCGTTGTCCTGCCAGGAGGACACTGATGGTAGCTTTGGTGGAGAGATGGTGGGACACCACCAACTCCTTTCATTTTTTCGCCACTGGGGATTTGACTATGACCCCGCTGGATTTTGCTGTATTGACCGGCCTGGATATAGGAGGTTGGCCCATTCCTTACGATGAGGACATGGGCGAATGGGAAGCCGCTTGGATACATTTGCTGGGGGCCCGCCCGCCTGTGGATAGAGCTTCAGGGAGAGTCCGATACACCTGGTTCTCTTCCCATTTTCGGAGGGATGGGATGGAGCCCGAGACTCCTGAGGAGGCAGAGCAGTATGCCCGTGGTTTTCTTATGTTCCTCTTCGGGACTACTCTGTTCGCCGATAGAGGGAACACGGTTGGGTTGTATCTGTTGAGCGCTCTGGTGGACCTATCACAAGTCAGCCGGTATGACTGGGGTGTCGCCGGCTTGGCTACCCTTTACTGCTATATGAGCGCGACCTCCCGCGGGCAGGGGGATTCACTTGGTGGTTATTGGAGAGCCTAGGAGGTACTTTCTGCCCTCTTGATTTACATTTCTGCTCCTCATTACTTGTACATTGTACACACAACGCACTTTACACTCTGTATTTTGCCCTCAGCACTTTGTATTTATATTCTGCACTGATTTCCTCAGTTATGGGTCTACGTATATTTCCCGACGTTAGCCCCGGAGTTGGTGGTGGCAGGGCCCCTCATGACCCCGTACTCACTGGTATTCGAGGGCCAGTACCGGCCGAGACCCCAAGAGACTCTCTTTTATCGACGGCGGTATTTCGATACTGTGCGGACAACGGAGGTATTTCAGAACTCTCAGTCCCTTCCGTTTTCATCTTTGATCTGCCCTGTATATTCCCGATTTCTGATTGGTTTATGCACTGGTTATCCACAGATTACATGGCAGCCCTGGGCGCCCTTGGGTGATGGTCTCCGATTTCAGTATGCCGGAGGATCGGGCACCTCTCAGTACAGGGTCCTACTCGAAGGACCAGTTGGCAGAGCATGGTTTCTGGGGGAACGCTTTTTGCGTCATGTATGGGGGTACACTTCTCAAGACCCTCTCGCAGCACCCCCAGTCAGTATGCGGACTACTGATAGGCTCTCTTCCCAGGATGTTGGTAGTGCTATGCTGGGCACTGATGCTTTGCTATATCTTGAGGAGGGGGACTATGCCACTTATCGCCACGTATATCTGATGCCTCCCTTGACGGGAGTGCGTACTCTGTCACTGAGGCCTGCCGGTGTGCCATCTTCGAGTCAGGCTCGTGCTGCAGATATCCCTTCCTCCAGCAGGGCTGGTACGTCTAGAGGTGGGGGTGGGTCGATTCCCCCGATCCCTCCGACTCTTCATCATCCTGGGTGGCCAGACATGCCGACCAAGTTGACGAGTTGGCGATTTGGGGCTCCTTACCAGGTCTCGCTGGGCCCCCTTCCTGACCATAGATATGTCAGAGATCCTGATTCACCACTGGTATGCTTTACAGCTTTGATTTATCAGTCGGATACTTGGACATTCATTCCTTTACTGATGGTTTTGCATTTGTATCTGCAGCCTCCTATTGAGTACGTGGATGAGATGCTCGGAGTGATGGCCGCATTTGAGGGCACGATCCTGCGGAGGGAGGCACAGCTGGCCATTATGGGTGTGCAGGTACTGTTCATCTTTCTTGCATTTATCATATTTCTGATGACACGCTGGTTTTGAACATTCTACTGCATTGATAGGCTATTTGTGTAGAACACATCTGACACACACCCCATTCACATACTGTACTTGCATCTGATTTTCATATTTGAACTGATGTATTGAATTCTTCACTTTCAGATGCCTCCTGTATACGCTCCACCGCGGGCCGGGCCACCCGGGCCTTCTCAGGGAGGTCGATCTTCTGGACCTTTTTGAGGCGCTGGGCCATCTGGGCCCTTTCGAGGAGCTGGGCCATCCAGGCCTTTTCGGGGAGCTGGGCCATCCAGGCCTTTCCGAGGAGCTGGGCCATCCAGGCATTTCCGAGGAGCTGGGCCATCCAGGCCTTTCCGAGGAGCTCGAGGAGGGTCCTCTCGCAGACGCAGGGCACATATTATAGAGGCAGAGCCTGATGAGGATGAGGAGGAGGAGGTCGCAGACCGTCAGTCGGAGACATCCGCTGAGGAGGGGGATTCCGGTCTTGGTTCCGGGAGTGGAGGCGAGGCTGAGGAGGATCCTGAGGATGACAGCTCCGACCCGGATGGTGATGGTGGTGCAGGGGTTGCCTCGCAGAAGAGGATGAGGAGGACCCCTCATTCCCGCTCCCGAGGGTATTGATGCTGCTGTTTCCTGCTTTATTTTCCTTTTTGCTAGTAGTTTGTAGCACTTTGCATATTGTTAGGCAGTTTTATTTTCTGTAAAACTTGTACCTTTATTTGTAAAAGGAAATATGATGGGGTGAAACAGCTTTTTGAAAAAGTGTTGTATTTTTATACTCTCAGCATCGCATCGCATCATTTTGCACAAAAATGGGATTGAATGGAAATGTGCACTGTGTATTTACCGGGTCATGTAATGAACCGACGCAACAAATCAAACAACTCGACTCACTAAGAAATAACAGAATCTTAGCAAGTTTACAACTCGATAAGCAAAATACAACAATGTTAACGACTCGATAAACAAGACTTAACAAAATTGCGTAAACAAAGAGTAACAACTCAAAACACAAAAATACGACAGCTCGACAAGACTTACAACTCGATAAACAAAACAACAACTCGATAAGCAAAACAACAACTCGACAAAGTGTAATCTGGACAATCTGGGCAACGGAACGCATCCGAAACAGAGGGAAATGGAGGCCTTTGACATACCCGATGCTTGAAATGCCTGGAACTTTCCTCTGGAGGGCAAAACAGGACCAAAGGCATACATTGGAGCATGGCCGGCCACTTTTTGGAGCTGGCCGGCCAGTTTTTTTGTATTTGAGGGGAGAAATGTGGCCGACCAGCTAGAAAAGGTGGCCAGCCAGCCACTTATTTCAGTAGCCGTCAAATTTTTGACACGTGTCCCTTGAATAGTGTCTCATCCTCTATAAAAGCTCCAACTTCGGGATTCATTCATTTCATCACTGTTTTGCGCAAAAAATGGAGGCATTTCTCGCAGAAAATCTCACATCTTGGATCACTTCTCTAGATGGCTCAGAAAAGTTGAATTTCCGAGGTTTCGGCTTGAATGCACTATTCCCACTGAGCCGCACTCCGCTGCACTTTCCCTTCCTCCATGCCGCGGCGAGGTTTTGGAATCCAGTGACGCATGTTTTCAGCTTCGGCGGGCAAGAGGTATGTCCAACTTTCGAAGATTTTCAGGTTTTGATGGAATCTGAACGCTGTGAAGAAATTCTGCCTCAATTTCGCTTTGGCCACGCCCAAGCTTTAGGGGAAATGTGTGGGCTCACCATATATGATGCTCGGTCTCTGATCTGCAACGGGGAACTAGACGTTCTCGGCTTGATCCATCGCTTTTCTGATGCTGGCGACCGAGGCAACCATTATTGGCAAGGCTTCCGGCAACACGCCCTTTGCTTGTGTATGCTATCCCACTTTCTGCTCACTTCAGGATTTGGTGGATCTAGCATCCGTCTGGTTGAAGTTGCCACGGCTTGAGAGAAGGAAAGAGCTGTATTGCTATGACACTGGCCGAGACGCTGATGGGTTGGATGCTTTCTATCGCCGGGAGACGACCAGATTTGCAGGGAGTCCACTACTGCTACAGGTAATGTTTCCCACCCTATCTCGCATATATATTTGCTCACATCACTCAGCCCTCAGGCTCGGTTTTTCTCACAAAACCCTTGTCTCACTTTTCTCTCATCGCGCATCTCTCTATTCTTTATTCTCTCATTTTTCATCCCTCCCCAGGTATGGTTGATAGATAAATTGCAGGTTGTGGACTCTTGTCCAGCCTACTCAGCCCGCGGCTACTTCTTTCGTCAACGCTTAGTTGATGCCCCTGATGAAAGGTGGTGGTTCGACTGGATATGCAACTTGTCTGCAGATCGCATTGCTTGGCGCTGCCCTTAGCTCAATCTCCCAGCAATGGGTTATAGCATGTCCCGGCTGATCGGGATTCAGTTGATTGGTCTGACCCACTGTGTATTCTACTTTCCGTTCCGGTTCTTACGTCAGTTTGGTCATGATCAGACTTGCCCACCAGAGGGGATTGAGTATCCGGCTGCTTTCCCGGTTCGAGGCGCACAACTTGCCCGGTATGCCACGGCATGGAGGACTAGAGAACTCCTGGCCCCTACCCCTACTTTCAACTGCACTTTGTCTGACGAGTGCTGGGATTGGCTCAATGAGGAGGCACAGACAGGGCCCAGCTTGGCATCAGAGGCTTCGACTAGCTCTGGGAGGGGGCGCAGTGACACCTGACTTGACTATGCCCCAGATTTATTGCTTTATTAGTACTTTCAAGTTTTCATTATGAGTGTAATAAAAAGCAACTTCAATTGTATGCAAGAGCAGGAGAACTCTGTTTTGAAATCAATGAAATTGGAGGTTGTGGTACTGAAAATTTTCCGCTTTGGTCCAAAAATGGACTTAGTTGTGAAAAGATTAATTTGAACAAAGTCAACTTTTATTAAAACTTTTCAAAACTATTTTCGATATGGATCAGAACTGGACACGCCTGAGATCTGTCACTGAGATGCACAACCCCGGATCCTAGCAACTGGAAAGTTGCCCCTAGTCTGAATGGTACTGCGGCATTGTGTGGCAACGGAAAGTTGTCCCTAGTCTGAATAGCACTGTACCGGAGATCACGATGAATGCTGATGGACAAAGATGACTGAGATGATCAATATGGACAAAGTTGATCGGGAAAAGTATGTGGCTGAACTTCAGAATGAAGCACCTACGTATCCCAAGGATGGGAATCAAGCCTTACGTAGTTCAGGCTTAGGTTCGCTCGGGTATTTCACTCTCCTTTTGCACTCTAACTTTGCCAAGGCCGCCCTTTCCGGGTTTTCAACCTTGCGAGCTCAGTTTTTATAATTTCAAATTTTCTGTGCTCTGAGTTTTGCCTAGGTCGCCCTTCGGGTTTTCAGCCTAGCGAGCCTCTCAAGGGTAGTATTTCTTCAACTTGTCCATATTGATCGTGTTGTGAAAACTCCAAGCCATCTAGATCCATCAGAACCACAGCTCCACCTGACCAGATTGACTTGATGATGTAGGGACCGTCCAATTGGGTCTGAACTTGCCCCTTGGGTCGTGGATGGGAGCTCGATTGTCCTTGAGCACCAAATCTCCTTCCTTTAAATTCTGGATTAACCTTCTTGTTGAAAGCCCGGGCAATTCTGCGTTGATAACCTTGGATATGGTACAGTGCTTTCAGCCTTTCTCATCAAAGAGCATGAGTTCTCAAATCTGCTCTGCTGCCAATCTACTTCGGCTATTTGACACTCAGCCAATATCGCGTAATGACGGAACCTCAATCTCGATAGGTAGAACCTCCATCCCATAAACCAATGAGTACGGAGTCGCCCCAGTAGAAGTTCTGATTGAAGTCCGGTAGCCCCACAGAGCAAACGGCAGCTTATCTAGCCAGTCCCTGTAGGTTTCCACCATCTCTGTAGTATGTGCTTGATATTCTTGTTGGCAGCCTCAACCGCTTCGTTGGTTTGCAGCTGACAGGTAGACAACTTATGAAAAGTCACATTGTATTTTTCCAACAAATCAATCACCTCCTTCTTGAAGTGGGAACCATTGTCTGAAATTATTTCGTTTGGGACCCCGTAGCGACAGATGATGTTGTTTCTGATGAACTTTGCAACGTGCGAAGCC